>JAODAL010001238.1:0-242018 GCA_025379985.1 Phyllomedusa bahiana | reverse complement strand
ACCTACAGAGCAGATTTGGGGCTGCAAAGGCCACATCTTTTCCCAGAGTTTTCAGAGAAAACGGAGTGGCTGTTTTTTGTGCTGACCAGAGCGAAAAGAAAGAAAGAGCAGTGAGAAGAAAGAAAGAGAAGGGAAAAGAAAAAAAATGGAAAAAAAGGAGAATTGTAAGAAAGAAGAAGAAGGTAGAAAAAGAAAAAAGGAAAGAAGAAAGTGGAAGAAGAAAGGAAAAAAGAAGGGGGGAAATAAAGAAAGAAGGAAAAAATAAAAGGGAACAAGAAGAAAAGAACCAAGGACAACGCTTTAAATCCAGGTGTTAACCCTTTAACAATCTCAAAAAACCCTGAACAACCCCAAGGAAAGGAAAAGTGGGAGGAATTGGGAGCAGAGATCACCTAGATAGATTCTGGGGGAAAGACAAAGCCTTTGTTTACCAAGGCTTTACATCCCGTAGTAAAAGGGGGCCATGATTAGTGTTGGGGCGATAGTCGATAGCGCCCGCTACGAAAGGTTTTCGTAGTGAGCACGTTTGAGGTTTTACCTTTAAAGTCTATGGAGACAAAAACCCTTCTTATTCCACCCCAAACAAGGCTGGGAAGCGAAATTAACACCACAACAGTCAAATGGTAGTGCTACATCTTTGGGCAACACACTTGGGTTATAAAGTCACAGAAAAAAAAGCACAACCCTTTCACATCCCTGTCTTGTCCCCAAAACCCCTACCCAAAAACCCGCACCCCCCCACAAATTAAAAAGTCCCAAAGGCAAAAAGTTTTTAACCTCATTTTACTAAAAATGGACATTAAATTCCCCTTCCTGGGGGACAGTGAACCCCAAACCGCATGACCCCCGATTAAAAAAGTCCCGGGAAAAAAAAGGGAGTCTTTCAACCCCCATTTTGGTTTTCCTGGACAATACGCCCTGTCCGGGGCCCACAGTATGCCCATTAAACCTGCTGACCCCCAATTACAAAAGCCGGAAAAAGGGGGTTTTCAACCACCTTTTAGTTGAACTGGACATTGACTAACCTTCCTTGCCACACAGACCCCGGCCGGGGTTACAGTGGTGCGGTGAGAGCCCCGGCTGGCGTCCTCATCTATTAACACGCAGGTTTAAAAACCCTATGACGCAAACAACAAAAATGCGGGGGAACAAAGTGCGAAGCGGAAATGTGAGAAAACCGCCTCCTCAGTACACATCAAAACCTGGGTAGCGCTTGCCCCTCCCTTGTGCGGACCAAATTAGCTTCACTTGGAAATACGGTGGTTAACGCTCCTGTTACACCCAGTCCTTTTTTTTTGGGATTTTTTTTTTCTCATTTTTCTCAACGGCTGGAGGAATTATCTCTTACTTTTTTCTCTGTCCGTGCTCCATACCCCCGTCCCCCTTTAATAACCTACATTGGTCAAGTTCCTTGTACCTCCCTTGTACAATCAAAAGGGGAATTTTTTTAACCCCGCTATTTGTACATTCAAGTTTTTTATGTATTTAATTCTAGAAAACACATTTTTAAAATAGGATGGAACCCACCCGTCTTTGTTTTTTTTTTTTTTTTTCTTGTTTAAATGGGGGTTTTCTCAATACAGGGTTGATAGCATGTTAAAGATCTTGAAAAACAAGTCATTTTCAATTTGTCTCCATTAACATGTCCTCCTATTCCCCGTTTTTTGCAGCACCACACCCTTTTAGCCACCTTTTAAATTTTTGAGAACAAATGTCTGTTTTGAAACAACTTTTTTTGAATAGGACCTGTTTGTAAAATGCAACACCAAAAAAGCCCCCCAAAAACAAAGCATGACCCCTTGGCCACTTTGGACAATTGTGAAGAACAAATGTCTGTTAGAAACAACATTTTTTAGAATAGGACCTAAAGTATATCTGCATGTCACAGCAAAAAGCCCCCAAAAATTATAAGCAAGACCCTTGAAGCCACTTTGGACAATTGTGAAGAACATATGTCTGTTAGAAAACAACGCTTTTTTAGAATAGGACCTGTAGTATACTGCATGTCACAGCAAATGCCCCCAAAAATTCAAAGCAAGACCCCTTGAGCCACTTTGAGACAATTGTGAAGAACAATTGTCCTGGTTAGAAACAACATTTTTAGAATATGACCTGTAGTATAGCTGCATGTCACAGCAAATGCCCCCGCAAAAATTCAAAGCATGAACCCTTGAACCACTTTTGGACAATTGTGAAGAACAAATGTCCTGTTAGAAACAACATTTTTTTCTGAAATAGGACCTGTAGTATAGCTGCATGGTCCAAAGCAAAATGCCCCCCAAAAATTCAAAGCATGACTCCTTGAGCCACTTTGTACAATTGTGAAGAACAAAGTGTCTGTTAAAACAACATTTTTTAGAATAGGACTGTAGTATAGCTGCATGTCCACAGCAAAAATGCCCCCAAAAATATTCAAAGCATGACCCTTGAGCCACTTTGGACAATTGTGAAGAACAAATGTCTGTTAGAAACAACATTTTTTAAATAGGACCTGTATATACTGCATGTCACAGCAAAATGTCCCCAAAAGATTCAAAACATGGACGCCATGAGCCTACTATTTGACAATTGATGAAGAACAATGTCTATTAGAAACAACATTTTATAGATAGGACCTGTAGTATTGCAGCATTTCAAAGCAAAATGGCCCCCCAAAAATCAAAGCTGACCCTTGAAGCCACTTTGTTCAAATGTGAAGAACAAATGTCTGTTAGAAACAACATTTTTTTATAATAGGAACCTGTAAGTATTGCTGCATTTCAAAGCAGCATGACCAAAAATTATAAAAATGACTACTCAGCACTGTTAAAAAATTGTGAGGGAGAAATGCAACTTTAGACACATCCACATTTCTGTATCCAATGACCAAGATTTATTGCTGTAGTCTCACAGCCTACATGACCCCCAAAAAAAATTATAAATATACTTCTTCAGCCACTGTTTTTAGAAATGTGTGAGGGAGAAATTGCCACTTAGGAAAGCCACATATCTGTTCCCAAAGGAGTACCATGATTAATTGCTGTATCTCCACATCACATGACCCCGAAAAAATATAAATAGACGTTCTCTCATGCCACTAATTAAAATTTTTGAGGAGAAATGCCACTTTAGAAGCCACATTTCTGTTCCAAAGACCATAATTATAGCTGTATCTCACAGCAACATGACCGTCAAAAAAAAAAACCATGACAAGCGAAAACTTCTTAAGATAAAAGTTGAGTAAATGGAATACCGGTGGTTGGTCATGAAACTTGCTTGTCTTTTACAGTCACCCTCACAGCAAAAGAGAATTAAAAGAAGAAAAGAGAATAAAAATTGCGAGTGAAGGAAATGATCATTTAAAAAAAAGTTTTTCAAGAGGACCATTTCTGTTTGAAAAGAATGAGAAGTAGACCGGCAACTACTCGGGACCCTCGGCATTTGGCCACAACATCATCAGAATCCATGCCAGATTCATCTGGATGAAAGTCGAACGATCCACATTATCTGTGGAAAGCCGGAAAAAAAAATATGGCGTTTGGTCTGTTGTCTGTAAGGTCCCTGCCAGATATGACGCTGGCTGCTGGGCAGGACAACACCTCTATGCTTTGAACGAGCCAGCTCGGGCCTTTCGTCCTTTTTGATACCCCAAGAAAGTCTATTGGTCCAGGACACATGCAAAAAACATCGTGTTGAGACGCAGATAGTCCGTGCACCATGGATCTTAAGCTGATCTCTGTGTTTGATTGTGGCCCCTTGCAGGTGCATGCGTTGGTGAGGTGTAAACAAAGATTGCCAGAGGTCACCCATTAGGCTTCCAGCCACCTTGCACTGCTGCTGGTGCTGCCGCATGCCTACTTGGCACTCTTACTGCTGTCACAGTCGCGGATGGTTGTTCCACCGTGACATTTTGGAACGAGAAGCAGAGCAACAGATGTTCTCCAGTTGAATCAATCAGCAAGGTCTCCATTTCCTGCAATTTTACTCTCTATTTGGGTGGGTGGAAGAAAGTGCTGATTTTGTTTTGTAAACCGGATCCAGGAGGTGGCCACCCAGTAAACTGTTTTCTATTGATGCCTTAATGGCAGGATCATGTTGGAGAAAATGGAGCATCCAAGCACGTCATGTGAGAATCGGAGGCCCTTGATTTTCCAAGCCCCCCTCTGGGTCGAGGGGCACAGCAAACTGATCTTCCTCAATCTTCCTCCCCGCCCAAATTCGCGCCAATCCTCTTTCCAATGTCAGGGACGTCGTGTAACAGCGGGTGTCTAAATACTCCTCCTCCTCCTCCTCCTCCTCCGCTGCCTCCGAACAGCTTCAAACACAGCCCTGACTATGCCTGAGATGATGCACCCTGAGAGCTGGATGCCCCCTTGCACTAGCTCTGGACCCCGAACCACTGCCTTAATGATGACCGATTAAATGTGAAACTGTCCGGACTGTGGATTTGACGGAGAGAAAGGCTCCATGTCCGCATCTGGTGTCCGTCTTCCTCCTCCTCGCTAGGCGGACCTGTTGTTTCATAGTGGTCCAACGATCGTTCCAGAACTAAGATCACCACAATGCTCATAGCTGACAAGGGCATTGTCCACACGGACCATTTTGATTGGCTTCTTTCAAAACTGCAAGATGGTGCAGAGCTCTTTCACCTGCCTCCACTACTCGGGTGGTTTCAACTCTCCCGAGTCCGCACCGCTGCTTGTCAGGCCATGTGTCACTTCGTACTGCGTAATGGTCATTGGCCTGCTGCCACAATCGCTGGAGCATGTGGAGGTGTAATTCCAATCGTGTTCGCCACTTCAATCAATGAGACTGTTGTTTTATTGACCCGGGGAGGCCGAGCTGACACTGCAACGGCAGTGGCCAGGCGGGATCAAACAGGGTGCGAAACGGCGGAA
The DNA here is from genome assembly GCA_025379985.1 of Phyllomedusa bahiana. Classification (NCBI taxonomy): domain Eukaryota; kingdom Metazoa; phylum Chordata; class Amphibia; order Anura; family Hylidae; genus Phyllomedusa; species Phyllomedusa bahiana. Next base: position 237,141 of record JAODAL010001238.1, on the reverse strand, counting down.
GGTGCGAACTCAGACCTCGAGCCTTCTTCAGCAGGCAGTCCAGACCCGGGTAGCTCTTTCGAAATTTTCTGGACGACACAAGGTTCATGAACATGTGCCAGGCAAGGGATTGCTCCGAGCCTAACGATCTGAAGGGCGGACCAGCAGATTTCGCCCGTTATCGCACACCACTTGCTGGCACAAGTTCTTGTCACCCAGCCAGCGCTCAGGTCTCGTTGCTTAGAAGCCGTCCCACAGCTCCTGACCTTGTGTGTGGACGGTCTCCAAAGCCAGATTAATTTCAACACGGCCTGGTGTCTCTGGGCACTTATGCCACCAGAGGACTTGGGGTAAGAGCCAAGCACCATCCCCTCGCTGTTTTGAGAGCGTGCACCGAGCTGAAGAGCCACCGTCACCACCCAAGACATCCACCCAGCTCACCCAGTGAGCTGTCACATGAGAAATATACGCCGTTGTCCCGTGGCTACATTCCATGTGTCGGTGTGATATGGACTTTTTCTCCCGGACACTGAGCAGACAACAGCGCTTGAAATTTAGATGACACGTTCAGGCCAGGGCAGGGACGGCTTTTTCTGGCAAAGAAATGCCTGCACTGCATCTGGTATTGGGGGATAGGGCGAGGGCCATGGAAGGTGTTCGGAACCCATCTGTGTCCACCAGACCACGGGAACAAGGGCAACATTTCCAAAGGCCAAAAGCCTGGCAATGCCGACATATGCAGGCTTTTGGCTTTGTGATGGTTTTGGGTAAAGTGTTTCTTTCAGTTCTTCTTCTCCAAACTGGAAGACAGAAGGCTTGCTTGCTAGACTGGTCCGCTGTGCGCGTGCATGTCTTCAACGGCCGGAAGGAGAAGGGTAGGAGGGTTCTCTGGTGTGCTGTGTCACTCCGGGCGACGGTGGAGCGAAGCGGAGGCTAGAGTCCTTGAGTCATACTCTGAGAGACATGGGCAGCTGAGGAACGCTTGGTGGGGGCGGAGGGGGGAGGCGGAAAGGGTGGACAATGGTTGGGGGCCCCGGCGTCGGTCTGGCCTTTTTTTGGCCCAAGTGTTCCCCCCTTTTTCAATTATGCATTCCTGCTTTGACTAGACATTTGGTGGTGGTTAACCATTTAAAGGTTCTTGCCTCTTTTTAGCGTTTACGGCAAAGGGCAGCATATAAATCGCTGGGTGAATCAGAGGCTTGGTCAAAAAAAGGGCCCGGGCTTGAGAGGTCCTGGACCTTTTTGACGGCGATAAGCGAGGATGGGGGTTTTGCCTGCCCGTGGTGGCGGAATCAAATCAGCGGACTTCTGCGACCCCCCCCTCCCCCTTTTTGGGGGGGCCCCTTACTGACACTACCCCAGCTTCCCCCTCGCCCAGTGATGAAGCCCCGAAAGCAAATTCGTAAAAAGACCACCTGGACCCCGAAATTTTCTAACATCATCAACACAGGTGATTGGTCTCCGACTTTCTGCTTCCAAAAGCGCGGGCTACAAAAAGGGGCCTGCAAGGCTTCCCGACCGCCCGGGGATTTTTGCCGATTGACCGGTTTCCCTTACCTCCTCTGATGGCTCATTAATGGGGCAGAGAGATAAATCACCCTCTTGATCTTTTAATGCCTTTGACCCCCAACCGCATTTTGTCATAAAGAGGTCTGCAGAAAAATGGATTACCCAGTGGTGGTACCAGTTGACATTTGGGTGCTTCATGTTGGAGGTGCTGATGATGCTGATGACGAATTTGTGGCGTGCTGCGAGGACAAGGAGGTAAGATGCAGTTTGCATTTGCTTAACCACGAAGGACAGATTGGGGACGATGTTTTACTTGTTCACGGGCCCTGCCCCAGCGATGACGGGCCCTGACGGCCCCTGCCTAAATCCGCTGGCATGGTGTTGTCCCCAGCAGGGAAGGGCATTCTTCGTACCTCTACCTCCATGTGCTACCCCCTCTTTGCTCGTTCCACATTTTTCGCCCCAGTTCAAAAATAAAAAAAATTTAGAAGGTATGGAAATAGTTTTGGAAAGTCTTTATTAAAAGGGGCAAATCACAACTTTCTAAAAACCCCTCTAATCAAAAAAAAATTGCGGTTAAAATTTAAACTGAAAGGTGTTATCAAAAAATTCTGGAGGGGCAAAAGCCCAAAAAAACACGTATTTTTTTTTGGTATAAAAAAGGTTTTTTTTTGACCTTTAATTCCCTTGGTGAATTAGTTTTGTGTTTTAGATTTACGGGGATGCTGGTCAATGAACAATTGGTGTGCAAAGTCAAAAAAACCAAAAATGTTAGTTTTGTATATAAGGGTATTTTTTGCACCTTTAATTACCTGTGGTAAATAAAAAATTTGTGTTTTAAGATTTACTGGATGCGCGTCAATGAACAATGCGGTGTGCAAAAGTCAAAAAAAAAATAACTGTTATGTTTTTGTATGTACACGGTATTTTTTGCCCCTTTCATTTCACCTGTGGTAATATAGAATTGCTTTTTAAAAGATTTAGTGGAGCTGCGTAAATGAACGGGGGTGTGAAAAAAGTCAAAAAAACGTAACTGTTTGTTTTTGTATATACACTGTATTTTTTGCCCCTTTCAATTCCCCGTGGTAAAATTTAAAAATTGCTGTTTTAAAAGATTTAGTGGAGCTGCGTCAAGAACAAACCTGGGTGTGAAAAGTAAAAAACACTAACTGTTTGTTTTGGTATAATAAAAGGTTTTTTTGACCTTTCAATTCACCTGGGTAAATATAAAATTTCTGTTTTAAGATTTAGTGGGCTGCGTCAATGAAAAATGGGGGTGGCAAAAGTAAAAAAACCGAAAACTTTATGTTTTTCGTATGATACCGGTATTTTTGGCAACAAACACTGTGCTGATTCAAGATTGTGATTGAAATTTAACTGCGGTGGGTATATCAACGTACAGGTGTAAAGGGTAAAAATTTTAAAAAAGAACACATATCTGAAAAGTTATGATAATAAAAGTGGGTTTTGACCTAACAAAGAGCCTGCAGTTACAAAAAGAGTTATCCAAAATAATTAGGTGCCAAATCCAGGAAAATTTTCAATAGCAAATGTTTAAAAATAAAGAATTTCCCTACAATTCTCACTAAGCCCTTGTGAACTTTATCCAGTGTTTTTTTAAGATAGGCTTTTCTGTGTTCGCCCGGGGCCCCCCCCCCCCCTTCCCCCCCCGTGAATTTACAGCGGGAATGCTCTTTTAAAAACTCTAGCTAATACATAAAAAACTCAAATCTCTAATATAATAAATTGGAAGGATCACAGCTAATAGTAGAGGTTTCCTGTGCAGAAATAGACTAATTTTTGCTGGCGTTTGGCACAAGCGACGCAGGGCCTATCCCTATGAGACGTGAGAGACAAAGGGTGAAACAGGAAACGCTGTTCTATGAAAAAGAGGGATTGATTTTTCCCGCCAAAGCAAAAATCACACCCATCATGACGTCGCAACAATCTTACCTTCTCTATTTTGTAAACTGATTTGCTGGGCCCCCAAAAATTTCAGGAAGCGCCGAAAAAGGCCGATCTTTAAAAGTGATCTCAAATTTTTAAACCCTTTTTATCGCATGATTGGAAATTTTTTATCACCATAAAAACCTTTCCGATTTCAACTTTGTCGATAAAAAACGCTAACAAAGTTTTGGTTTCGAAACTGTGCACAAAAATTTGCGAGGGGTCGGCTGTGATGTAGAGCTGGGCTTCTGCAGAAGCAGCTGGGAATGGAGCTAGCTCCAATCTTGGAGTCTTTACCCCATTTTTGCCATGATCAGTAGCACAACAGAGGGAGAGTGTCCCCTCTGTCTAACCATCTGCACCCCACAATGTGATTACTGATGTTCTGATGATTGCCATAACAAACAGAGGCCAAATAATGTCCTCCAGGTCTGCCCTGCATGAAGTCTGATAGGCCCTTGCCATGGGCATTGCCTAAAAGACTTTATGCATTAATACAGTGATGTCCCATAGTGGGAGAAAAAGTTGTAAAAATAAAGTTGAAAAATAAAATGAATAAAAAACAAACACGAAACAACATGATTCCAACAAAAAAGATTTCCTAAGTGTTTTATTGGGAAATAAATAAAAAAGGGGGCAAAATAGGTTTCATTGTTTGGAAGTCCAGTGTACAAATTTATGTTATTTAAAAAAATACTTCCACCTATCCAGGAACATTCAACAGACTTGCAAAAGAGGGAGACCTTCTGGGGTTCCAATACGTTACAAGTCTTTATAAAAAAGCACGCTGGGTTAAAACTCTTTGGGCTCTGTTTTGTCATTCTTGGGCAAAAGGGGCCGACCCCCTTTTAAATTTTTATTTTGTATTCGACCTGGTGATAGACTAAGACCTTTATCCTGTAGCTCCTCCCGTGTTGCCTTCCCGCCCACACCCTTTCTAGCTCTAAAGCAAATATAATAGTTGTGACGTCACCCAGCTTCTATGAACGCTGAATAGGCTTAAATTCCCGGAAACTTTGGGTGATGCCCAACAGCCCCCTCAGCTTTCCCCCAGACAGTTAACATTGCCTATGGAGGGTGTTGCTTATTAAAAGGGATGTGTTTTGGGAAAAAGGGGGTATGGTTTATGCAAATATTCTTGAACAGCGCACAGAGACTGCCACAACTCAGAATCTTCCTGAAGGCCACTTTCAAAAGTTGGCATGCATGCTCTTCACTGACAGTGTGGTTATTACAGTGGGGAAAATAAGTATTTGATACACTGGCGAATTTGCAAGTTTTCCCACCCACAAAAAATGGAGAGGTCTGTAATTTTTATCATAGGTACATTTCAACTGTGAGAGACAGAATCTAAATAAAAATCGAGAAAATGACATTGTAAGATTTTTAAATAATTAATTTGCGGTGAGTGGAGTTGATACCAAAAAGTTTTTATTTTAGTCTCATCTGAACACATCTTCTCCCATGCCTCCTCTGGATCATCCAGATGGTCATCGGCAAACTTCAAATGGGCCTGTATATGTGCTAACATGAACAGGAGAACCTTGCATGCCCTTCAGGATTTTAATCCATGATGGTGTAGTGTGTTACTAACGGTAATTGTAACGGCTGTGGGTAGTGGATCCACTGGACCAAGCAGGGGTGTAAGCCATGTTAGGGAGCAGAGTCTAAGAGCCCTTGGCTTCCACCAGAGCCCGCCACAAGGCGGGTTGGGCTTGCTGTGGCAAGAGACCCCCTGGTCGCTATTTCTGATGCGACTTGCTTGCGGTGGCGGCCGAGTTGTAGTGAGATACAGAATCGTATGAAAGGCTCGTAGTCGGGGACAGACAGGAAGGTCACAGCAGGCAACAGACAAAGAGTAGTCAAGGGATGGAAGCAGTAGGTCAGGAACATGGTAGAGGCAGATACACAAGAAATGTGTTCTCTAAGGCAATGAGAGCACATAGATCCAGCAAGGGACAAGGAGAAGAGACAGGACTAAATAGGGTCAGCGCCTCATGATAACGAATCACCAGTGCACTGGCCCTTTAAATTTTACTGAGCTGGCGAGCCCCAGGAAGCGGGGAAGTGCATGCTGGTCTACAGGAGAGCAGCAGGGAGCAAGGAGAGGTGAGTATGAGAGCCGGGACTGACAGTTACGAGTGTACCCATGGCCCAACACCTGGGTCTCTGTGCCACCCGTGTCTGGAGCGGCAGAGAGAGAAACATGGGTGCACCCACGACCCATAGTGCGGGGAACAGGGACACCCGTAACAGTAATCTTTGAGACCCGTGATCACAACTCTATTAGGTCATTGACCAGGTCCTCCCATGTAGTTCCGCGCTAATTCCTGACCTTACTCAGAATCATCATTACCCCACAAAGCAAAATCTTGCATGGAGCCCCAGGCCGAGGAAGACTGACAGTCATCTTGTGTGTCTTCCATCTTATAATCGCGCCAACAGTTGTTGCCTTCTCAACAAGTTGCTTGCCTATTGTCCTGTAGTCCAGTGTTCCCCAACTCCAGTCCTCAAGGCCCACCAACAGGTCATGTTTTCAGGATGCACAGAATACACTGATAATTAAATCACCTGTGCAGCATAGTTAAATCACCTGTGCAATGCTAAGGAAAGCCAGAAAACATGACCTGTTGGTGGGCCTTGAGAACTGGAGTTGGAGACCTCTGCTGTAGCCCATCCCAGTCTTATGCAGGTCTACAATTTTGACCCTGGTGTTCTTATACAGCTCTTTGGTCTTGGCCATGGTGAAGAGGTTGGAGTGTGATTATGTGTGTGGAGAGGTGTCTTTTATACAGTTAACGAGTTCAAACAGGTGCAAGTAATACAGGTAATGAGTGCAGAATAGGAGGACTTCTTAAAGAAAACGAACAGGTCTGTGAGAGCCAGAATTCTTGCTGATTGGTAGGTGATCAAATACTCATTTCATGCAATAAAATACAAATTAATTATTTAAAAATCTTACAATGTGATTTTCTGGATTTTTTTTAGATTATATCTCTCACAGTTGAAGTGTACCTACAATGAAAATTACAGACCTCTCCTTTGTAGGTGGGAAAACTTTCAAAAATTGCCAATGTATCAAATACTTATTTTCCCCACTGTAGCTAGACACTACCTGACAATCACAGTCCTTTATACGATGTTGGTGAAATTTCCAAAACAAATATTTAACGTGTTACAATATATCAAATAATGTGGAAGGTTTTATTGTTCCGGACAATAAATACAAATGTGTAAAGTGTCAACAGTTTTATGATGTGGTAAAAATGTGCCATTGAATGTTCCGTCACTTACCAGAAGAGCCCAAACCTGGATCAATAATACCATGAAATATTAATGTATCATAAACCTGTATCAGTGGAATGAATACAATGGGGAGAATTTACTAAAACCAGTGTGCTACACTCTGTAAATAATCCACAGTGCACTGAATTAATATGCTTCAAATATATTAATAGAAGAGCACCTTTAAGTAAAAAGAGCACCTTTTTATTGTCTATGCACCAGAAAGGCATTTCTACATCTGCTACGAGCAGGCATAATTTGCGCCAAAATGTACACCAATTTTTGGCATAAATTATGATAAATCTGTTGGTTCGGTAAGCCATGTCCCCTCTTTGCCAAGCCCTATTTTAACCCTAATGTTAACTTTTGAGCAAATGTGACAGGCACCAGAATTTTGGCATAATTTGATTATATTTAACTTTATAGGGGGTGTGAAGATTTTTGTTGTATGCTTATTTACTTAGGAGTGTTTTACTATAATAGTGCATAAGGTATTTTAGAGTGTTTCTTTACACATGGCTTTTTTTGGGAAAAATGCCACTGTAATTTTTAAGTCAAAGCCAGAATTGAATCTTTTTGAAGAAAAAAGTATAATTCTTTAATTTATATTTCTCCTCCCTTTCAATTCACAACTAGTTTCAGCTGAAAAAATTGCAGTGGCTTTAAGGGTGTGTAAACTACCCTTAAAGGGGTATTCCCATTGTTTAGCGTTAAAGGAATGTGTCTTCAGAAAATGACCTATGGATTAACTTATGTTTCTATTTTAAACACATTTTTAAGAATTTTTAATTATTTTCTATATTACTATCAATATTTTTAACCAATCCTGAAATATTGCCAATCCCCTTTGACCACTAGGCCTAAGAATATCCTGACATTTCCTTTTCTGTAGAGAAAACTTTTTAGCATTCTCCTCATTATCAGCACAGTGTAGGGTTACACTGAAAGGTGACATCAATGTTAGATAAGAAAGGATCCCCCATTCACAATAGGAGATAGTCACAGCTCACCCTCTCCATGTTCAGTGACTTCTCCCTAGGGACAAGGAAGCATATATCTAAATGCTGTTAAAAACAGCTTGGGTAAAATTGTTTCCCCCATAACTATATACAGAAAACAGACATAAAAATTCTACAATCAGAAAATAAAAACAGCTAAGAAGAATCGGTATCTTGTTTTGTTTATAACACATTCTCTTTAAACACATAGGCAAAGGTAAATAAAGACTATTACTAAATACTTTGCTGATCTGATTTTGCTTCATTTCTTAGTTAGAGCAGCTGGTATCTCCTTCTTGTTTACAGAATTTTTTCTATGTTTCTGACCACCTCTCTCTGCTCTAGCAGAGGTCAAGCTGGTGACATCACTCCCAGCTGTGTCTTAGCAGAAAGGAACTTGCTTCTCAGTCTCTGATATTAACTTTATACGGAGAAAAACTACATCCATAGCAAACACAAAGTATTGATCGGATTCTAAATCAGAATCTGACCAGTATTTTTCACTCGGTTTTAGTTTTTTGGCCCATTTTCTTCTGCGGTTTTTGGACTTGGCCATCCAATAAACACTGAATAGTACATTCTCTGCTACAAATTGATGGTTTTCAAATCCGAATTCCGTATCAAAATCCAACTGTAAAACCATGCCTTGTAGATTGAGGGTATGTTCATACAGTGTAAATTCGGGGTGCATTTTGCTGCGTATTTGCGCTTAATATGCGGCGAGATGCGCACTGCAAATACAGTAATCCATAGCTCTCATAGAGAATTATGGATTACACCTTGTCCCCCCGCGCGTACAATGCGATCTTATTGTGCGCGCGGGGGGATTTGTGACATGTCAATTACTCGCGCTGATTACGCGCCCCGAGTAATGCATGTCTATGGGGCCGGCAGGCTGCTGGCCCCCCCCGTGCTTCGGGAGTACCCGCTGATCACCGCGACTCCCAAATCACCCGATGTACTGCGGCGCGTACTTTACGTGCCGCAATTACGCCGTGTGAACATAGCCTTACTGATGTGGAGACAGCATTGTATTATCCAGTCAGGACTACAGAACACATATCTGTGTATTTACATACAAGGACAACAGTGTCACTCAGCAATGGGAACAGTGTTTCCTGGCAACATGTCAGTTTTACTCTTTTATTTAACTGTACTGGAAATATGCTGAATCTTATTTTCTCTGAACTTATATAATATTTAAAGTAGTAATACTTAAAATGGCTGCATGCAAAGGGCAAATACAGCTCTGCTAGCACACATTTATAGCCAGACATCCTGCTTACACATTGTTTTTTACAAATCCTTCATCAACAGGTACAACTAGAAATAGGTGGTAGCAGAGCTAAAACACCAGTACTGTAGAACCAAAAAGTGACTGTGAAAAGCAGGTTCTGGATAGCCAGATTCGAAAACCTCTAGGTACGTATTCTAGAGAATTTTTGATGTCCCTTTTAAATATCTCTACTGTGGTTGACATCTCATTAATATAGTATTTTTTCATGCACTCATTAATGTCTTTCAAGATTAATCCCTTAAGAAACAGACAACCCTTTAATATAGTATTTTTTCATGCACTGGTTAATGTCTTTCAAGATTAATCCCTTAAGAAACAAGCTTTTTTTTTCTCGTCACGTTCGTTTCTTTCCTTCCCACCTTCCAAGAGTCATAACTTTTTAACTTTTCCATCTATATAGATATATGAGGGCTTGATTTTTTTGTGGAACAAAATTTACTTTGTAACTGTTTCATTGATCATACAATATAATGTACTGGGAAGCCCCAAACACATTCAAAGTGGGGAGGAATGTGGGGCTTTTGGTTTTTTTTCGTTCACTAATCAATATAAATGATATGTTATCTACATTCTGCAGTGATACCAAATATGTAGGGTTTTCGTTATGTTTTAGTACTTTTTAAAAAAATAAAAACATTCTCTATTTTTAATATTTGTACTGCAGTACCATTTTTGTTCTTTCACCTATGGACCTAAGTGAGGGTGCATTTTTTGTGGGCTAAATTGTACTTTTATGGGTACCATTTTGGGAGATACATGCAACTTTTTGATCGCTTTTTATTCCAATTTTTTTGGGACACGAAATGATCCCAATCAATGCAATTCTGGTGTTGGGAATATTTTTTTCTTGTACAATGTTTATCGTATGGGATAAATTATGTTGTATTTTAATATATCTGACTTTTACGGACATGGCGATACCATTTATGTATATTTTTTATTTGTATAATGACAAAAAGGGTGTGATTTAAACATTTTTTTATTTTTTTATGTTTAAAAAACTTTTTTTTTTACTTATACATTTAGTCCACCTTGGGCACTTGACCACTAGGGGATGCTTTCATCAATACACTATTCTGCATTATGTATATAATGGATCAGGAAAGTCATAGGAGCAGTTTTTACCCTGTCTACTGCTGAACGGGATGTTACCACTGCAGCTGTTGATTGGCTGCAATGGTGATCTCCCATTCAGCCAGAGACAAAAAAGCAACAGTAGACCAAGTAAAGGCACTGTAGACCCAGCGCTGGAACGGAAGTGAGGAAGAAGGCAAGTTTTTCTATTTTTATTTATTGGGCAGCAGTACCTCCTTATTTCATTTTTAAATAAATTGAACAACGCCTTTAACTTAAATTTGCAACACAGGTAAAATTTAGGTTAATTAGAAAAGACAGTTATTTTTATTGCTGCATCCGTTGTCTGGTACATAGATGACAGTGTCAAAGATGACAATGTCTAAACCCACACCAAACCACACCATACCTGTCTATGGGCAATATCTGGTATTATGGTCACTAATTTCTTTTTAATTTACTATTTTTGCTGCTTTTTATCATCACCTGGTGTTTGCTGGTGTTTCTTTTTGTATTCTGTCCGCTGGCGCCGGTGGGGTGCAGGTGATTTCCAGGGTTAGGTGCTTGATTCATGGTTAGATATTACATTGCTGGCATATTTAATCAGTGATTTTCAGGAGGCCTGATGAGTTTTAGGCGGCCGTCATATCTTATTTCCACTATCATTTCTCTACTTAGTGCACTTTAAATGAAGTTTAGCATTAGCCATTAGCATTAACCCAATCTTTGAAGAAAGTCAGCAAACAACCTCATTACCGGACCATTAGAGTATGTTCACACGGCATATTAGATCCGATTCTGGATCCGTTTTTAGATCTGTGTTTCGGACCCTAAATGGACCAAAACATGAATCTAACAATGAGCAGTGTGATTTACATTGCTTTCAATGTAAAACATGCATCGGCGTTCAGAGCCTTCTGTATTCCGCTGCACCGCTGTCGGATTCCTGCACAGCCCATCTACTGTACAACAAATGCACAAAAAAATTAGTGGTGTGGCGTGGTCCAGCGATTTGAAAATGTCATTGGATTTTGGGCGGCATTTTCAAATTGCTGTGTAGATCCAGCCTTATACTTAATGAACCCGGTGAATGATGAAAGGCTCACCATTGACTTTTAAAGTTGTTACATGTACTTGACATCTACTGTCCATCAACATCTCACATTTCCTAAAGTACTCTGGGCTGCTTTTATTATTGTTAGAGCATTCTATTCATGTCCATGTTAAATTAGCATCTAGGATAACTGCTATTTAATGGTAAATCTATACATACAGTAATAGATGCTCTGGTTCTATATCTATGCATAAGTAGGCAGGTTCATTTTCAGGACCCTGGAAAAGATTGATGACAGCAGTTTTCAGAGCTGCCAGACCTTATGACCCTGCATTCCCAAAAAACATATATATATGGTTTTTTTTTTGTTTTTTTTTTTTAATTAAAGGGGAAATACTCTCTTTTGGGGAAGGGGAAATACTTTTCCTAGTGATGTGCATGACCTAAGGCTGAAACAGTTACTACAGTCTTCTAGTTACTTGAGTTACTTCATTTTAAATGCTATCTGAGGAGCTGCGGGAAGTAGGCGGTAGAATATGAAACAAGACCTGGAGGATTGTGGGACACAGATGGTCTGCTGACAAGTACAACATGTGAAAGTTGTGTCAAAATATGTTGTGCTGAACTGTGCGGTTCCACGCACTGTGTTGCTGACACATTGTAACGCTAACATATTGCTCTCTTTCTCTGAGCTGAGAGTCAACATTCTGCAGGATGAAAGAAACTTGGAGGCTTAATGACATTTCAGAACTTTTCAAGTCGTGCTTTTTCCGCTGATATATAGAATGAGCTCCTTTCATTGGCAGGAGAAACATATGTATTATCACTTCATTGCTGTATAATCCGTTACCAGGGATACAGGGGGAAAATTCTTTATTAAGAAAAGAGAGAAGCATGAAATAAGTGAGCGTTAACTGTTCATATTCCGAGTGCCCAGATAATGGGAGAAAGCATAACTGCTCCTCAGCCCCCTTGAAAGCATACGGCAACTTCGGTTTCATATGCAGTGTTTGCTTTGTTCCTCCTTTCTGGGATGAGTACATCAGCAGCACAAATTATACATTGCTACAATGTATCAGCGCAGAAAAAATGTATCAGGAGTCCAGGTGGTTTCTTTCAGGCAGGAAAAAAAATGTAACAAATTCTGAGCTGTGAGAAGTATTAGATCAGGACAGGTTTTCTTTCAGCCTCTTGGTGATCACGTGGCTATCATCATTCACTGACAGCAAGCATAGATCTAGAAAATGGTGGGGAATTGAGACACAAGATATATCAAACATTACAGAAATTTTATTATAACCAGAAGTGTAACTTAAAGCTCCTACACCCTTATGCAAAATAAATAAATAAATGGGGAGTTCCCAGCTACCATGTATCATTTACAATACTGGGATTTTTAGGCCCCCTGAGGCTGCCTCTGCACCCCTTATAGCTACGCCGCTGATTATACCGTAATATTTACATCAAAAACAGAAACCCCTTTAACCACTTAATGACCAGGCCCGAAAAGGCGTTAACAAACAGTTTAGTTTTTTATTCATTCACTTGTAGCTGCATAAGGCCTTGTTTTATGCAGGAGAAGTTGTATTTTTTCTTTCAGCATAGTTTGGGGATACATATTATATATATAATATATATATAATATATATATATATATATATATATATATATATATATATATATATATATCACTGTATAAATAATTTAAAAAAAACTTGTGTTGTGAACAAAAAAAGTGTATTTTTATTTTTCACACTTTTATTTTTTAATGCTAAATAACTTGTTACATTAATTCTACAGGTTATTGCAGTCGTGTGGATACCTAATACCCTGTTTCCCTGAAAATAAGACAGTGTATTATATACATTTTTGCTCCTAAGGTCTTATTTTCAGGGCATGTCTTCATTTTCCATGAACAAGAATTCACATTTATTGTTGAACAAAAATAAATAAATCATAATTTATTAATATACTGTAGTTCTGTTATCATAAACATCAGCAGAACCAGCCAAACTCTGAAGCAACAGGTAACTTCTGTCACATTATCTCATCAGTGTGCTGTGCCTGCAGTGTATGTAGTGAGAGACTCAGATCACCTTGTACAAGCAGCTATGCAGTCAGCTCCCCCTGCATAATTGGTACCTTCCACTGCCTTCTGTAGGATCTCCTGACTTACAAAGTGAAAGTAAAAGCCTTCTCTCTGTGATACTGAGCTAAATCCTCTGGATTGCTGTATTTGAGAAAAGTGTTATAATTTCATCTACTATCAATGTATATTCACAATATTTTTTTAAAACACAACATCAAAATAACTGTGTGAAAACATCCTGACATTGATACAAAGACAGTAACACCCAATAACAGTCAATACAAAATTACATCACCTAGGACCTGGTGTCGATTTTTGGTTTAATTTATGGCACTCTCTGGCTTAAAGCTTAGTAAAAATGGTGGGTTTGTCTGAGGTCATACCCCAATTTAGCTAAGTCCTCACCAGTTTTCAAAAAAGTGGCAAGCGGTGTAAAACAGCTCAAAAGTTGCAAATCTTTGCACAAATGCTGCTTGCACAAAATTGGTTACTTTTTTAAGCCAAATTACTGCCAGGAAATTACTACTTTCTAAGTATTGGACAATATTAGTAAATTTGATCCAATACATCATTCTGTATTATCAACGATTTTAAGTTGAATAGACATTGACTGCATGAATTCATTTGTTCTCAGATACCAGCCATGAGAAGTCTGACTGAAGGATGGGCAAATACACTCTATTGCTCGTTGTCATCAGTCATTACAGAATAAGGAAATATTGACTACAGTTCCCTTCAGTGATAAGTGTCACAGGAAGTGTAGAAACCTCCCCATAAACTCTACTTTTTTGTTCTATTTCCCCAGTGCCAAGAACTTGCAGAGACCTTTCAGTTCATATATCTGTCTGATATAGGCCAGTTGTTTTATCCCCTTACTGATAATTGACGTACTGGTACGTCATAATTCCAGTAAGGTTGTATGGAGCGGGCTGAGTCCGAGTCATAAGCATTTAGTGCCGGCTGATTATTACAGCTGATACCCACCTCTAACAGCAGGGAATAGAGCCAGCTCCAATCCCTGCTGTTTAACCTTTTAAACGTTGCGGCAAATGCGGGTTGGGCATCAATGACACAGGAACTAATAAAACTGCCATCTTGGTACACCCTTCTGCATTAATGTATATTATATGTAGGAAGGTATACAAGCGATCACACTCCCTTGTGGTCAAGTACCCTACTGAATGTACAAGTGAAAAAAAAAATCCATAGGTGGAAAAAAAAAAAAAAAAATGAGGGGGTTAAAAAAACAGGGCAGCACAAATTTAAAAAACCCAAGAGTGTTTTGGGGTATTTTAAAATAAAATACCCCTACATTTTTGGTTTATCCCCGGGAATCGCCTGCAGAACAAAAGATACCCTTTTAAATACCAAAGGGGGAAACTTCAAAATAAAAAAACCCGGGCCCAAAAATGGCAAAAGTTTGGTTTTTTTTTTTACACATTTCAATCCACTTAGAATTTTTTTTTTAGTTTCCCAGTACAGTATATGGTACAGTCAATAGCACTTTTAAAAAGTGGGGAAGGTGGGGAGGAAAAAGCCGGAAAGGGGTTTAAAAATTTTGCTAAATTTTTAATTAAAAAGCTGCGGTTTTTTGGGGGCATGGCCGAAGGTCCCGGGGTCAAAACCCAACCCTTTTGTTAGGCAAACCTTTAATAAACATATTAAGCCATGAAAGACATTTCATTTGCTGGGTATGAAATGTGTCAGATCTGTAAATGTCACATCCTGGGTCAAGCTCTGTATAGATTCTCCTGAAGTGTTCTCCACTGTGGCGAGATGACGCGCATGATCCATGAGGGCACAAGTGCTTACATTTCCTTATTGTGTCCAAATAAATTTAAACCCTTTCTCCAGAAAAAAGGAAAAGCTCCTTTTTAAACCCAAAAAGTAATCATTTTGCGGTTTCTTTTCCTTTCCCGAGGCAGCAGTGACAGCACATTCATCAAGGGAATTAGAGATGAAATTGGAAGGTTCTGAAGGGGCCGCATCGCTGGGGCTCCAGGGATATTCAGGTTTAGTTTTAGGAAGACGAGAAAAAGGGAATATTCTGTGAAATTTTAGATTTTGAGACAAGTAAAGGGAAAGACACTCCCCCTTCACCCACTTTTTTATCAGTTTCTTTTATAAAAGACCCAAAATATCTCTGCTAACTCTGGACAGACCAAAGGTGACATGTCAGAATATTCTTTACTAGTTCCTGACCGGCCTTTTTAAACCCCCTACCCGGGACCAGGCACATTTCCCTTTTTCCTTAAAGAAACTTGAGGGTTTGACATTTGGGGTCCACTTATTTTATTCAGAAATTTTTTTTCCCTTTATCTGGGGATCCGCTGGGCTCTATTTTTAGGGCAATTTTTCCCCATTACATTTTTTTCATAATAATATGGATATGAGGAAAAATAAAATCAAGTCTGTTTTTTCAATTATTTTATTTTTTTAACAGCAAAAGTGGTGCTAAAGTATGTAATTGTGTCACAGACATTTATGTATAGGAAATATTACGTTTTAGGATCGTCAGGGTTGAGACTAAAACTTGCAGTTTGGGATGTTTTTTTGGGATGTTTTTTATTTTTATTTTTGTATTTTTTTATTATTATTTCATTTTACATATTGTGCCCCACATATGGTCAGAAAAACAGCTTTGGGGGACATTTTCATATAACTTTTTTGTTGTTGATTTCTCCTGTAACTGGTGCCCAGAAGTTAAGGGGGCACTACTATATGGCTTTTATGATACACAGCGGTATTATCTAAACCTTTAATTTTAATTGAATACTTATGCTGCTGTTTGGACATGTCCCTACGGCAGGTTTTTTAAACCCGGGTTTTACAGATTTTTTTGGGTTTTGAAACCCTTGTCGAAAAACCCGGGCTGTAAATTTTATCAGGGGGACCTCAAAGGGAAAAACCGTGCAGCAGTCCCCCCCAGCAGGGGTTTTTCCCCCGGGGCGGTTTTTTAGCCCAAAAAAACATTGAGCTGTTCTTTTCTTCTGCCCGGTTTTCGGTCCATGTAGAAGGGGAGGGCTTTTCTTTTTAAAAACCGCGGAAAAAGTCTTTCCCCTGGGGCCCAGTACATGGCCCCAAACAGGCAAAGGGTGCCGTTTAAAAAACCCCTTTTTAAAGGGGATTTTCTGAAAAAAAGATTTAACCTCTCTCCCTTAAAGAAACGGGCAGAATGTCAAAAAAAACATGTTTAGTCATGAAGCGGGCAGGGGAAAAGAGGGTGGGGGCCAGTGAGGAGTGGGGAAAACCCAAAGGGGAGCGTCTCAAAACTTAAGTGAAAAAAATTAAACAGTAAAAGAGTGGATTCTCAATACAGAAATGACACGCCTCGAACTGCCCCTTTTCGGGAAAGGAAACCCTTATTCCCTAAAAAAGCAAATGTAAAAAAACCCAAGGGACTGAAAGTGAGAGAGCCCCAAAAACCCCCCCCCCCCCCCCCCCCCCACCCCCCCCCAAGGGGAAACCCCAACAAAAGCTGCAAAGGGACCCTGGGGAACATGTTCCCCTCAAATAAAAAAACTTTTAACTTGGGGGTTTCTGTGAAACAAAAGAAAACAGCTTTCAAAAACAGCCTTGAAAGCTTCAAACATGTTCTCTGCCATCAGATAAAACGGGGTTTCAAAATCACTTCCCAATTTGGGTTTTTTTCTGTTTTAAAAAAGAAAACTTTTTCTACCCGGTCCCTTTAAAAAAATTCTGAGCCAGGTCTCATAAAGATAAAAAAGTGTGACCCTGCGCAACCCCGGCCAGCAGACAGCGTTTTGTCAGGTCGTATCTAATAGAAGTTTGAAGAAACCCAAAGGGGGCATGAAAAGGAGGCTGAAAGCTTTTTTCAGACTGCAATTTTTGTAACCCACATATATTTAGAAAATTTTTTTAAAAAAAACCCTTTTTGGGAGGTTTCCCACTTCAACTTTTTAAAATCTGGAAAAAACCCCTTTAAGTCTTAAAGGGGGTTGCGCCCCATCTCATTTTGCTATGGGGTAAATTGTTTTATTTTTATGCCTCTGATAAATTAGCCCTGGGTTACAGGGGAAAAATTTGGAAAAATTTTGGCCCTCTGAATTCACTGCAGATCTGTTTGGGGTCAAAATTTCTAATCTCTTACGACCCAAAAAGTAGCATGTGACCCCCGGGTTTCGGGAAAGCAAGAAGTCGGGAGGCTTTTGTTTATCTGTACATACATCGCTCATTTTGTGCTGTATAAACAACGATCAGGAAGGCAGGGAGAGTAATAATCTGCCCCGCCCCTGCCAGGGGAAAGCCTTTCTAACACTGACAGCCGGCTATCAAATCCTGCACGGGAAAAAATTACGGGGGCGGGAGATGTTCCAAAAACTTCGGGTTTTTAGATGCCAACCACCTGGACATATATCGTCTATGGGCGGTCCACATCAGGTTAAAGGGAGAGTGAATGTGTAGTGTTCCCCACAGGATGGCAAATAGGGAGATGAGCCTAAGGGCTTGATGTTGGGCGTAGTTGCCACGGTACAGGCGTCTCCGGGCTCCCCTTTTTTGGGGTGCGGCCTATAGTAGGGGGTTTTGGTATCGGGGAAAATTTTCCCAGGTAACCCCTCTAGTGTATGGTGGAGTAGTAGTGTTCCTGGCCGGGGGGGAAACCCAAGTTGAAAAGGGTTGGTGCAGGTTGCGCAACACACACAAAAAAATGTGTTGGTAAAATAATTTGGTTTAAAATAATCCCCATTTTTTAAACTTCTAAGCAGCAAAAATAACGGATCCAAAATTTTACAAAAAATTTAACCCAAATTACGGGGAAGGCTCAGAGGGTGATGAGGGGTAAGGAGCTTTAATCATAGCGAAATTTTGGGTTTTAACTAAATGTGAGTAGTGGTTATACCCCCTTGGGTTTAGCAATTTGAAGTGCCCCGTGAAATGGCCCACCAATCCCCCTTTTTTCCAAATTGCAGGTTGGGGTAGAGCCTCTGGGATTGTGGTACTCCACACTGTACCGTTTTCTTTTTTCCTAAGTTCCCCCTCAAACGGCGAGTTTCTTTACCGGTCCCTCACCCTTCTCACTACTCATTTCCTGACTGAGCCCAACTCCCCCTTCCTGCCCCCCAAACTGCCATTTCGGGAAATGAACTGCCCCAACCCCCTTTCCAATCAAGAGCTGGGTTTGTTGAAAAAATTTGGGATGTGGGGGGCCAAGAATTTAAAAACCTTGCTGGCACAGGGGCCAAACACAAAAATTTTACCCAAATTTTAAACAACACATTACACATAATTGCAAAATAAAAAAACGATGTGACAAAAAACCCCATCCCTGACTAAACCTTTTTAAAACTAAAAGAAACCCTATACGGGGGGTATTACATATTTTTCTATAATTAAAAAAAAAAAAGGCATCTTTACTTTTTTCTTTTTTTTGGGTTTCCATATCAAAATTTTCCGTTGGGGTTTTTATGAATGAAAATCTTTTTTTGTTTATATTCAAAAGATAAAACCCCAGTCCTGATCTTTTCCCCTTTTCACCACATTTTTCACGAAGAGCTTTGATATGTTGAGGTTACTGTGCATGCTAACCACCCTAAAGCCAACAACCAAACAACCAATGTGGCTTTTTCAGTAGCGTCGCTTGATGAGGCCAATGGGAGTTCAGTGCCTAAATGTTGTTTCTGTACAAGCGCAATCTTCCCACTCCTGGGACCTTTTCCCCAAATTTCTTGTAGCCCCGCCTCAGCTGATCTTTAAAATGTTTCTACCAGCCAAACTCAGCAACAGTAGCATCAAAAGGAGAAGAAGCTCAGAAGAAGAGAGTTATCCCAAATGCTCCTCCCCACTCCTGACGTCTTTTTTCCACTTAGAAGGGAATAGTTTCAAACCTTTTTTGGGTTTTTTTGCACCAAATTTTTAATTCCATCAATCTAGGGAAAAATTAAGACAAAAGCTTTTTGCTGTTTGTTTGGTTCGTATTTTCTCTTGGACTCTGGAGTCATCTCTGAAACTATGACTACATCATATATTTACACTCTTCTGATGTACAGTACAGCTTTACATGAAGCTGTCATACAGGAGCATTATTATACGGGTATTAGTTTTTTTTTCGGGTTTACTTTACAAGGGCGTATTAGGGCCCAGTTTTTATTCCACTATAAAAAGGGAAAGTTTTCCCAAAATTCTTAGCTGGGGGAACTGTATTAATAGTTAGAACCTTGAAAGGGGGGGGAAGGCATTATGGGTATTTTATTTTCTTTTTCATAGGGGGCAGTATTAATTTGGGTTAAATTTTCTTGTCCCTTAGGAGGCAGTATTTTTGTATTTATATTCTTGTCACGGGAGGCGTATTATAGTATTTAATATTCTTGTGCAAAAGGAGGGCAGTTTTAAAAATTGTTTAAATTTGGTATAAAAGGGGCAAAAAAAAAAAAAAATAATAAAAAAAAAAAAAAATCATTAAAATTAAAAATAAAAAATTAAAAAAAAAAAAAAAAAAAAAAAAATAAAAAAAATTTTTTAAATTTTTTTTTTTTTTTGGTATATAAAAGGGGGCGTATTTTAGAAGTTATATTTTGTACAGTATTTTTGAGAGGCATTATATTTTTTTATATTTTTGGGTAAAAAAAATGGAAAGTATTACATTTTTTAATTTTTTCCTTTTTAAAATTTTAAAAAGCAGTATTATAGTAATTTTATTTTTTGCAAATAAATGGCAGTTTTAAACAGAAATTATATTTTGAAATTTTGGGGGAAATTTTTTTATTTGTTTTAACCTGAAAATTTTTAGGAAAAAAAACCGGTAATTAAATGAACACAAGATACTGGGGCCCTCCTCGGGAAATTAAACCTTTTATAAAAAAAATTTTTAAAAAAAAAAAGTAAAGTTTGGGTTAACTTGAGCGAGTTTTTACAAAAATCAGGGTTTAAGATCATTCAAATCGCTTGCATCAAAATTCCAATAAGCGATGTCTCGATCTTTTAAAATGGTCGAGTCACCTTATGCCTTGCTTCTTAAAGGATCAACTCCAGTGTTTGGAACCCTTGGTGAAATATAGGGAAAAAAACGATTTTTGAAAAAGGGCCATTTTTATTGTTTGGTTTTTTGGGCCCGTTTTTTTAAAACCCTTTTTTATCATGATTGATCACTCAAATCGTTCAAAGTGAAAAAAAATGTTTTTTTTTCCCTCACCTTTGTAAAATAGGGGCATTTATTATATTTGGTTATATTTGAAAAATAGGAAAAAATATTATTGTATTATATTTTTGTTTTAGGGGGTTTTTAAATTTATATTTAGCGATTTTCCTTGTTTTGGGGCAGTCATAGTGGGTTATATTTTTGTACTTAGGGCAGTATTAAAATAGTTATATTTTTTTTAAAATTTTGGGGGCATGTTTAAAAGAAAATTATATTCTCTATATTTATGAGTAGAGGTTTAAGGAATTAAACTTTTTTTGGGTTTGAGTAGTTTTTAAAGGGATTGTTTTGGGGTATCGAGAGGTTCAAAATAGTTGTTAGTGGGCCGCAAATCGAAAAAGGTTTTTCGATAGTGAGCATCGATTAGGGCCGCGGCCCAAATTTAAAGTCTAGGGGAAGCAACAAAACCTTCTTTATTACACCCAAAAAAGGGCTGGAGAAGCTAAAATTTAACCCCACAACAGTCAAAGGGGAATTCCGTGAACATCTTAGGCAACACATTTTGGTTAAAAAATCACAGAAAAAAAAGTCACAGACCTTTTTATATCCCTGTTTTGTCCCAAAAGCCTGACCCAAAAAACCCTATCACCCACAAATTAAAAATTTCCCAAGAAGCAGTTTGTTTGAACCATCATTTTTAATTTTGAATGGACTTTTTAATACCCCTGTCCGGAACGCAGCATGACCCCCAAAACCTGCTGACCCCAAATTTTAAAAAAGTCCCGGAAAAAAGGGAAATCTTTAAACCCCACCATTTTTAGTTAAAAACTGGACTTTGGGATTTATCCCTGTCCGGGGGCCACAGCATGAGCCCCCAAACCTGCATAAACCCCACTTTTAAAAAAGTGCCAAAAAAAGGGTTTTCAAACCACCATTTTATTTTTTTTCACTGGAAATTGCAAACCCTTGTCCGGGGGCCACAGCATGACCCCCCAAACCTGCATGCCCCCCACATTTAAAAAATTTCCCGGGAAAAAGGAGTCTTTCAACCCCCCTTTTTATTTTCCCACTGGAAAATTGACTATACCTGTCCTGGGCCACAGCTGAGCCCCCAAAACCCTGCATAAAACCCCCCCCCTTTTAAAAAAAAGTCCCGGGAAAAAAAGGAGTCTTTAAACCCCCAAATTTTAGTTGAAACTGGTTTTATTGACTATCCTGCCCCCTGGGCCCAGCATGAGCCCAAACCTGCTTGACCCCACATTTAAAAAGTGCCGGAAAAAGGATTTTCAACCACCTTTTTAGTTAAAACTGGACTTTGGGACAAATACCTGTACTGGGCCAAAAGAAGCCCGGGGCCCGGGATTTACAGTGGGTGCGGGGGAAAAGCCCAGGCGGGGGGTCCTTCATCTTTTAAAAACGCAGGTTAAAATCCCCCTGATGATGCAGCAACGAAAAACTGTCGTGCTGAAGAAAGAGTGGGGAAAAGGGGGGGAAGTGTGAAATTTCCACCCTTCCTCTGTCCCACAGTCAATACCTGGGTAGCGTTTTTCCCCCTTCGTATGGTGGGGACTAATTGAGTTTCATTTGGGAAATAGGGTGGTTAAACGCTCCGGTTAACACCCGGTGCCCTTTATTTGGCATTTTTTTCCCCATTTTACCCCAACGTGCTGGAGGAAATGGTCCCTGTACTTGTTCTCTGTCCGTGCTCCTTTAACCCATGTCCTTGGAAAAACCCTTCACCGGGTCAATTTTCCTGTACCTCCCTTTTGTAAAATTTTCAGAGGAATTTTTTTAACGCTATTTTTGTACATGCAATTTTTTTAGTATTTAAATTTCTAAAAAAAACACTTTTTTAAAAATTGGGGGGGGAAATTTAAAACCCATGTCTTTTTTTCTCTTTTTTTCATTGTATTAAAGGGGTTGTAAAAATTTACGAAAATTGATAGCTATGTTAAAGATTTTGGAAAAAAACAAGTCATTTTGAAATTAGTTTTCCAAAAACCCAGGGGCCTACCTTTTCCTGTTTTGACAGCACCACCCACCCGGGACCCACTCTTGAAAATTTTTAAGAACAAATTTTCTGTTAGAAAAACTTTTTTTAGTTTGGGGAACCTGTAAAATAGTGCATTTTCACAGAAAAATTGCCCCCAAAAAAAAAAGCTTTACCCTTGAGCCACTTTGGGTAAATTTTGTGAAGAACAAATGCCTGTTTAGAAAAAAAACATTTTTTGAATGGGACCTGTATTTTTGGGCTCAGTCACAGCAAAATCCCCCCAAAAAATTAAAAGCTTAAACCCCTTAAGCCATTTTGGTAAATTGTGAAGAACAAACAACTTTTTTTTATAA
Source organism: Phyllomedusa bahiana (assembly GCA_025379985.1). Classification (NCBI taxonomy): domain Eukaryota; kingdom Metazoa; phylum Chordata; class Amphibia; order Anura; family Hylidae; genus Phyllomedusa; species Phyllomedusa bahiana. The sequence continues at coordinate 214,467 of JAODAL010001238.1, read as the reverse complement.
TAGGCCCTGTAGTTTTTGCTGCTTTTCAAACCCGGGAAGACCCAAAAAATTTTTAAAAATGTTTTCTCAGCCCTTTTAAAAATTGTGGGGAAAAAATGCCACTTAGAAGCCACTTTTCTTTTTTACAAAGGCCATGTTTATTGTTTGTATTGACAGAAACTTTGCCCCCAAAAAAAATTTTATAAATATAAACTTTTTCACCCCCACAAATTAAAAATTGTGAGGGGAGAAAGGGCCCACTTGGGAACCCCACTTTTCTGTTCCAAAGGCCCAAAAATTTATAGCGGTTTCCCCACAGAAACATAAACCCCAAAAAATTTTAAAAATGATTCTCAGCCACAAATTAAAAAAATTGTGGGGGAGAAAGCCACTTAGAAGTCCATTTCTTTTTCCAAAAGGACCATGATTATTGCTGTACCCTCCCCGGGCAACAGGGAACCAAAAAAACCATTGACAATGCGAAAATTTTCTTAAGATAAAGTGAGTAAATTGGAATACGGTGTTGTCCCTGAAAAACCCTTTCTTCTTTTTTCAGGGCTCCTCACAGGGAAAACCAGCAAAATTTAACTGTTGGGAAAAAAAGAATAAAAATTGCAGTAAGAAATGATATTTTTAAAAAAAAATTTTCAAAAAGGCCATATCTGTTTTTAAAAAAGGGAAAGTTTAAAATTTTAAATGGCAACTAAACGGTGACCTCGGGAATTGGGGCCAAAAACCCTCATCAAAAGACCATGCCTGATTCATCTTGATGAAAGTCCCCAAAAAAACCCCCCCCAAAAAAACCCACATTATCTGTGAAAGCCGGGTGCGTTTTGGGCTTAAAGAAATCCTCCAATGTGCTGAAGGTCCGCTCAGGGTATGCCTTTGGTGTGGGGAGGGGCAACACCCCTTTTGGCGTGACGAGCCGTCCCGGGCCCTTGTCCCTTTTTGGATACCCAGAAAATCTATTGGGTTCCCCGGGAACCCCATGCAAAAAAATCGGGGTTTAGCCAGATAGTCGTGCACCCTGATCTTAAGGGTGATCTTGGTTGGGTTTGGGTGTTTCCCCCGCATTGCATGCTTTTTGGGGGGTGGTAAACAAAGATTTCCCGGGGCACCCCCTTTGGCCCTTCCCCCGCCCAAACCCTTTCCTGGGTTTCTGCGGCTACGGTGTTTTGGGACTCTACTGCTGTCACGTCGCTGATGTTGGGTTTCCCCCGTGACATTTTTGGGAACCCTGAAGCAGCCCCAACAGATGTCCCCCCAGTGATTTAATCACAAGGTTTCCCTTTCCCGCATTTTCTCTCTATTTGGGTGGGTGGGGAAAGGAAAAAATGCTGGGGTTTTGTTTTTTACCGGGGGTTTCCCGGAGGGGGGGCCACCCAGTAACTGTTTTTCATTTTGGGTGGGCCCTTTAAAGCGAGGGTCATTTTTGGAGGAAAAGGAGCATCCAAACACTATTTTGAGGAGGAGCCCTTATTTCCCCAAACCCCTGGGGCGAGGGGGAATACAAACTGATCTTCCTAAACTTCCTCCTCCGCCTCAAAATTCGGCAACCTCCTTTCCCCAAGGCAGGGACGTCGGTTTAAAATCGGTGCTAGGAAAACCCCCTCCTCCCCCTCCTTCCCCCCGTGCCTTTTCCGGGACAGTTCAACACAGCCCCGACTTGCCCGAGATTTATTTTCACCCCGAGAGCTGAAGCGCCCCCTTTGGGACTAGCTTTGGACCCCCAACCACTGGCCCAATGAAGACCCATGAAATTGGGGAAAACTGGGGCCCTTGTTGGGTTTGAAAGGAAAAAAAAGGCTCCGTGTCCGCATCTGTGTCCCTTCCTCCTCGTCGCTGGGGGGACCTGTTGTTTTAGAGGGTCCAACGATCTTTTTCCCAAAATAAAATCCCACAAAAGTAAAAGCTGACAAGGGCATTTTGCCCCTGCTTTTTGGTGGGTTCTTCAAAAATGGCAAGGTGGTGCAGAGCTCTTTCACCTGGCCCCCAATCTCGGTTGGGTTTAAAACCCCGAGGTCCCCTTTTCCCCTGCTTGTCAGGGCCTTTTGTCACTTGTACTGCGAATGGGATTGCGGGTGCTGCCACAAAAGTTTGGGGGCATGGGGAGGGTGGAATTTTCCCGCGTGTTGCCCACGTCAAAAAATTAGAAAGGTTGAGGGGAGGCCAGGGGGACGCTGCAAGCAGCCAGGCCCGGGACCCCAGCGGGTGGGGAACGGCGGAAGTGCGAACCCAGACCTCGAAACCTTCTTCAGCAGGCAGTCCCCGACCCGGGTAACTTTTAGAAATTTTGGGGCGACAAGGTTTAAAGGGGCATGTGCCAGGCAAGGGATTGGGGTTCTCCAGCCTACCGATCTTAAAGGGGGGCCCCAGATTTGCCCGTTATTTGCACAACCCCTTTCCCGGGACAAGGTTTTTGTCACCCACCAGCGTTTGGGGCCCCGTTGCTTAGAAACCCTCCACAAACTCCTGACCTGTTTGTGGATGGGCTCCAAAGGGAGATTATTTTTAAAAAGGCCCCGGGGTCTCTGGGAAAGTGGGGTGCCACCAGAGGACCTTGGGGGGAAAGAGCCCCCGCACCATCCCCCCCGCGGTTTTGAAAAAAGCGTGGCCCCAGCCTTTAAGGCCCCCGTCACCCCCGAGCCCTCCCCCAGCTCACCCCGTGAGCTGTCCCCAGAGATATAGGGCTTGGGCCCTGCTTACTGTCCCTGGGGTCCGGTGGGGAATTGGACTTTTCCCGGGCACAGATGCAAAACAAAGCGCTTGAAATTTTAAAATGAAAAGTGGCTGGCCAGGGGGGGGAGGGGGTTTTTTGGCAAAAAAATTCCTGTCGGCATTGGTATTGGGGGGAGGCGAGGGGCCCTGAAAGTGGGGGGAAAAACCCCTCTGTGTCCCCCCCAGACGGAAAGGCAACATTTCCCAAAGGGCCAAAAACCCGGCAATTCCGACAATCAGGTTTTGGTTTTTGGGGGGGTTTGGGGTTTTAAAAGGGGTTTTTTTTCTTCCTCCCAAACCCCGGAAGACAAAGGCTGGCTGCTAGACTGGCCGGGTGGGGCGGTTTGCGGTCCCTCCCAAAATGGCGGGAAGGGGAAAGGGGTAGGATGTCTCTCTGGTGGGCTGGTGGTACTCGGGGGGCGGTTGGGGGCTGAAGCGGAGGCTGATCCCTGATCATGACTCTGAGAGACCCTGGGCAGTTTAAAGGAAAAGCTTGGGGGTGGCGGGGGGAGGAAAGGGGGCGGGGACAAAGGGTGTGACAAATGTTTGGAAAGGGGGCCCCGTTCGGGCTGGCCTTTTTTGGGAAAATGTTCCCCATTTCAACCATGATTCGTGCATGTGACTAACAGTTGGGGGTGGGTTTTTCCCCTTAAGGGGGTTTTTGCCCCTAAATTATGCGTTTTTAAAGGCAAAAGGGGGCATATACAAACGCTGGGGGAATCAGAGGCTTTCTAAAAAAAGGCCCGGCTTTAGAGGTCCCCGGGGCCTTTTTGACGGCGATAACGGGAGCGGGGGGTTTTCGCTGATGGGCTGGCGGAAACATATCGCGGAAATTCTGCGACCCCCCCTCCCCCCTTTTTGTGTCAGGACCCGTATTGACAATACCCCATCAATTCCCTTCGTCCAAATGATGAAAACACTCGCAAACAAATTTCTGCCCAAAAGCCAGGATGGGGTCCGCAATGTCGTCCTTTTTTCATTCATAACACAGGTGACTTGGTCGTCTGACTTTTCTGCTCCCAAAAAAGCTGCGGGCAAAACAAGGGGGACTGCAAAGGGGTTTTCCGACCCCCCCGGGATTTTTTCCGATTTTACCGCTTTCCTTTTTAAAACCCCCCTGATGGCTCAGTAACTGGGCGTCAGAGCAGACAAATTTATCCTTTGATCTTTTTTAAAATGCCTTCTTGGGCCCCAACCGCATTTTGTCATCAAAGAGGTTTTTCGACTTATTATCCCCATTGGGGGGTACAAAGAAATTGACATTTGGGGGTGCTTCATGTTGGACGGATGTGTGATGTGAAGACGACCCTTTTGTGGCCTTGACTGCCCCAGGCGAGGAGGTAAGACTGCTAGATGCAGGTTGTTTTAAAAAAATGAAGGGCAGATTGGGGACGATGTTTTTAAATTTGATTCACGGGCCCTGAACCCCGCGATTTACAAAGGCCTGCGGTCCTGCAACTGGGTGATTTGGGTGGCATTGGGGGTTTCCCCAGCAATGGAAGGGGGCCAACCCTTTTTTTTGTCCCCCTTTAAACCAAAGTGCTATCCCCCTTTTGCTTTGCTTTCACCTGCTTTTTGCTCCCTGTTCAGAAAAATTAAAATTTTTAGAAGTAATTGGAAAAGTTTTGGAAAGTCTTTATTAAAAGCGGCAAATCAAAGTTTTTCCAAATCCCCCCTAATCAAAAACAAAAAATTTCTGGATTAAAAATTTTAAATGCCCAAATTTTCTATTAAAAAAATTGGATGGGAAAAATCAAAAAAACACGTATTTTTATGTTTTTGGGTTTTAATTTAACCCGGGATTTTTTTTCACCTTTCAAATTTAAACTGTGGTGGAAAATAGAAATTTCTGTTTTTTTTATTTAGTACATGCTGAAACAATGGGAAAAAGGGGTGGGGGCGCCAAAAAATCTAAAAAAACGGAAAACTTTATGTTTTTGAAAATAAAAAACGGGATTTTTTTTTTCAAAACCCTTTTTTTTCACCTGTGGTTTAATATAAATTGCTGTTTTAAGATTTTTGTAGTTCTGCGTAATGAAAAGTGCTGGGGGCGCAAAAATAAAATGTGATGTTTTTCGATTAAAACGGTATTTTTTTTTAAAAACAACCTGGGGCTAAATACAAGATTGCTGGATTGTAAATTTAAAATGCAAGGTGGAAAATATTTAACAGTCACGGTGTAATGGGTGAAATTGAACACCTTTTTTTAAATGTAACTTTATAATTTAAAAAATGGAGTTTTGCCCGCAACAAAGAACCTGCACTTTCTAGAAATATTGGGTTTAAACCAATATAAAATTAGGCTGCCCAATTTTCCAGGAAAAAATTTCCAAAAGCAAATGTTAATAATAAAGATATTCCACTTTCAATGTCTACACTAAGTCTTGGTGAACTTTATCCCGTTTCTTTATAAAATAGGGGCTTTTCTGTGTTCGCCCCCCGGGGGCCCCTGAAGGGTGAAAAAAGGAAAGCTGTTTTTTTTTGTAAAAAAGGGGGGCTTTTGTTTTTTCCAGCCCCCTCGAAACCCATAAACATCCCATCATGGGCGTCGTCCAAATCTACCCTGCTTATTTTTGTAATTCATTTGCTGGCCGGGCCCAAAAAAACGGAAGCGCCCAAAAAAGGCCATTTAATAAATATGCACAAAATTTTTTTTTTAATTATCGCATGATCTGGGAAATTTCCCATCACCAAAAAAAACCTTTCCCATTTTAACTTTTTCGATAAAAAAAACGGGTAAAAAGTAAAGAACAGCTACAGAGAGACATGATTTTTTATTTTAAGCGAAGTCTTGGAAAACGTTTTTGCAATACCCCAAAAAATGTGATCATATTTGGATACGGTTTTTTTTTGGCTGCAGAAAAGGTTTTCCCATAGTTTCTATAGCCTTTTTTTTAATTTTGTTTAAAAAATCAAGAATTGTGAATTCTTTGGAAAAGGATCCGTTTAAACCCCCCAATGCAAAACAAATGTAAAACACATAAACGGCCTAAAAAGACGGGGGGGGACATATTTTTAAAATTTAAACAATGTAATCAAAACCTTTGGGCATTTTTAAATACGTATTTGGGGCCATTTTTTGGGGACATAAAACGTAACCAAAATTTCGTAAAAAAACAAAAAACTGTGTGAACTTTCCTTTAAATCATTTGAGTAATTACTTTTTCCCCCAAACCCGGGAAAACCCCTTTAGGGTGCTTTCACAGGTGCGGGGTTTTTATGCGTTTTTTTTGGGTCGTTTTTTCTGCAGGGGAAAGGGACAACAATTAATGCTATACATTTTTTGCCCAAAAAAAAACATCAAAAACGCCAAAACCCTGGGGAAAACACCCCTTTTAAAAATAATTTTTTGGTCACCCCAAATTTAAAACAAATTTTAAACCCGTGTTTGGGGGAAAAAAATGCCAGAAGAAAATTAAAAATTTTAAAAAAACAAGGGGGAATGTATGAAGCTCGCCAAAGTTTAGGGCGAAACCTTTTTTCCAGTTTTCCGGCGAAATTTGGCCCCGATTTATGGGGCGGGCCGGGGGGCGCTCAACCCTAAATATGTTTAAAATCCGTCGGCCTCGCCCTTGGGGACTTAGGCCCCAGTGCGGTGCCCCCCCTAAAGATTTCGGCCCCAGGTAGTTGGGTCATACATAACATGAAAGTCCGCCGCGCCCCAACCCTTTTGTGGGGTGAAATTTCGGGGGGCAAAAGGGCGCAGTGGGGGGGGGTTTCCGCCTAAATTTCCCCCGTCCCAGGAGGGGCACTCATACATGCAGGGAAAATCCGCCCCGCCCCGCCCGTGTGTGGGGGGGGCAGTGGGGGGTTAGGCGCAGAAGGGCTGGGCCTTTTCAAAGTATTTAAAAATAACAGGTGGGAAAAAAAACGAGAAAACCCTTAAAAATGGTTCCCCTGCGGAGTATGAATTTAAAAAATCGTTTTTAAGGCCCGAAAAACATTATCAGAAAGAGCTCAAACCTCAACAATAAAAAATATAAAAAAATCACTTTCCAAAAATCTAGAACGGCGCTACATCAGGAATTAGGATATTGGAAATTGCCGGAAAATACAGTAATTCAAATTCTGAAAGCTATTCTCATTGGTCGGCATAAACCAGCCAATCAGAATAGGAGCGACAGTGAACTATTAAAACCTATGGAGAAGTTTTGACCAATCATATTCAAAGGCGGGACAGTTAAAAATACAGTAAAAATACAGAAAAGAGCTGATTGGATGAGCTAGCGGGGGCTATCCTAGCCAATCAGAGTGCGAGCTACTTCTCCCATTGTAGTCTATGGAGAGATTGGCGCAATGCAATCTCGGCGATCAGCGCCGTGCGGCATGGAGTATGAATAAAAAAATCATTTTTATTAAGTGTAAAACATTATCAGATAAAGCGCTGAAACCTTCTTTAAAAATAAATCAGTTAAATCCCTAACAACGCATTTGTCGCCGAGACCGTCGCTACATAGAGAATTGCAATAGAGAGAATTGCCGGGAAATACAGTAATTCAAATTGTTTAAGCTATTCTGATTGGTCGGCATAAACCAGCCAATCAGAACAGGAGCGACAGGGACCCATTCTAACCTATGGAGAAATCTTGAACAATCATATTCAAAGGCGGGACAGTTCAAAATACAGTAAAAAGGCAGAAAAGACTGATTGGTTGAGCTAGCGGGGGCTCGTCCAGCTTAGCCAATCAAAAGCGCGAGCTACTCTCTCATAGAGTTCTATGGGAAAAGAAATGCAGAGCGAGCTCTGTTTGTGATTGGCTAATTTAAAAGAGGCGTGGTTATTTGAACCAATGGGAGAGCGAGCAACGCTCTTATGGGTTTTCTAATGCAATTTGGAATAAAACTGTACATGGCCGAAATCAAATTATAAGACTACAGAAGTTGGACCGATGTGTATATAAAATGAACAATAATATTGGGGTAAAGAAAAAAAAATAATAATTCAATAAATTCATGTTTATTTCTTTATTTTCGTTAGCCAAGGATTAATAGTATGGGTGTAACAAAAATAAACAAATAAACATGATTTTATTGAATTAATTTTTTTTTCGTTAACCCAATATTATTGTTCATTTTATATACAGATCGGCACAACTTCTGTAGTCTTATCATTTGATTTTGGCCATGTACAGTTTTATTCCAGATTGCATTAGAAAACCCATAAGAGCGTCGCTCACTCTCCCTTTGGTCCAAATAACAGCGCCTCTTTTAAATTAGCCAATCACAAACAGAGCTCGCTCTGCATTTCTTTTCCCATAGAACTCTATGAGAAAGTAGCTTGCGCTCTGATTGGCTAAGCTGGACGAGCCCCCGCTAGCTCAACCAATCAGCTCTTTTCTGCCTTTTTACTGTATTTTGAACTGTCCCGCCTTTGAATATGATTGGTCAAAATTTCTCCATAGAATATAATGGGTCCCTGTCGCTCCTATTCTGATTGGTCGAGATAGCCAAGCCCCCGCTAGCTCAGCCAATCAGCTCTTTTCTGTATTTTTACTGTATTTTGAACTGTCCCGCCTTTGATTTTGATTGGTCAATAGTTCTCCATAGGTTTTAATGGTTCACTGTCGCTCCTATTCTGATTGGCTGGTTTATGCCGACCAATGAGAATAGCTTACAGAATTTGAATTACTGTATTTCCCGGCAATTTCCAATATCCTAATTCCTGATGTAGCGCCGTTCTGGATTTTTGGATAGTGATTTTCTTTTATTTATTTTTTATTTTTGAGGTTTGAGCTCTTTTTCTGACAATGTTTTCCGCCTTTATAAAGGCGATTTTTTTGGAATCATACTCTTCCGCACGGAGCTGAGCATCGAGATTTCTCTTGCGATCTTCTTCTATGTTTCCTCTCATGTTCCGTTCTTGGTTCACTTCGCCTTTGCCGGAGCATTTAGACCAGAATCAACCAGGTCTGCCTGTTGGAGCTGCCGAGCGCTGCAATGCGGCGCATTTTGGGCCGATTTCGCGATCGTAAATGCCTCGGAGTTTTCGAGGCACCGGTCCCACCGGAACGCCTACACCGCGCCCACACTGCGCCCATTGCCCCGCCCCTTCATGCGGGGCGCAGCTGAAAGTGGCGAACGCTGCGCATAACACCGCATCCCTGCATAACACCGGTGAGGCGCGGTATACGCCAGAAATCGGGTGAAAAGCCCGTTCATACATGTCGTCCATAGGGCGGCATGAATGGGGCTGTGCCAGAAGTCTGGCAAATTTTCAGCCCAACATCAGACGCAGCCCCGTTCGCAATAGTTAAAAGCCTCCCAGTATCAGGTGCATTACAGAGCACCCGCAGCACTTTGTCATGCACCTGATTTCGGGGGCGTGTGGGAGGCGGGGCGCACTAGAACCATACAAAGCTACATATATAAAGCTTTGTTACGGCAATTCCAGGCGCAATACTGCCGGAACAGGTAAACCACTTTCAAAGTGGTTTACCTGAGCCAGAATTGACATTTATGCGCTAAAGTGCGCTTGATTTATGACCCACAGTAGAGTGGGTTCATAAATCAGGCGCATTCTATACTAATATTATGTGCATACAAATTGGTGTTAAAGTGCCAGAAATCATACATGCTGCCCATACAGTTGAAACCAGAAGTTTACATACACTATATAAAAAGACACATCTGCATGTTTTTCTCACTATCTGACATGAAATCAGAATAAACCTTACCTGTTTTAGATCAATTAGGAACCAAAATTATTTATATTTGCCAAATGCCAGAATAATGAGAGAGAGAATTTTTTAAGGCATTTTTATTACTTTCTGCAAAGTCAAAACTTTACATACACTAGGATTACTATGCCTTTAAACAATTTGGGACAGCTCATATGATGATGTCATGTCTTAGGAAGCTTCTGGTTTATTGGCAACATCTGAGTTAATTAGAGACACTCCTGTGGATGTATTTTAAAACACACTGCTTCTGTGTGTAACATCATGGGAAAGTCTAAAGAAATCAGCCAAGATATCAGGAAGAGAATTGTGGACTTGCACAAGTGTGGATCATCCTTGGGTGCAATTTCCAGATACCTGAAGATGCCTCATTCATTTGTGCAAACAATTATATGTAAGTACAAACAAAATGTGAATGTCCAGCCATCATACCACTCAGGAAGTAGACGGGTTCTGTCTCCCAGATGAACGTGCTTTGGTTCGACATATGCATATTAACCCAAGAACAAAAGCAAAAGATCCTGTGAAGATGCTGGCAGAAGTTGGTGAGATTATGTCATTATCCACGGTGAAATGAGTACTGTATAAACATGGGCTGAAAGGCCACTCTGCCAGGAAGAAGCCATTACTCCAAAAGAAACATATAAAAAACAGATTAACGTTTGTAAATGCACACAGGAACAAAGACCCACATTTTTGGAGACATGTCCTGTGGTCTGACCTAACTAAAATTGAACTGTTTGGCCATAATGATCATCGTTATGTTTGGAGGAAAAAGGGAGAAGCTTAGAAGCCTAAGAACACCATCCCAACTGTGAAACACGGGGGTGGCAGCATCATATTGTGGGGTTGTTTTGCTGCTGGAAGGACTGGTGCATTTCACAAAATAGATGGCATTATGAGGAAAGAAGGTCATGTGACTGTCATGTCAAAGGAGGTGCAGAGGGCCCTGACTGCAACCCAGCCCACTGTCCCTGTTTACTTGGCGTGCTGTCCTAAATGGCAGACCCCAACTGGGCAGCAGTCCCTACTCTACTAAGTGCAGGGCTGTCAAGTGAAGGCAAGGTCGATCAGACTGATTCAGCAACAGCACGGGTACGTCAGGCCAAGAATCAGAAGACAGAAGAAATACTAGAAAACAATCTAGGGGTCAGAACACTATCAGGAATGAGGTACAGAATAAGGAGACAAGCCAAAGTCACAAACAAAAGCCGAGGTCTGGTAACAAGGAACACACAATACAGAAAGCAGGTGAAAAAGTGCAGCTAGAACCTTTCACAGGCAAAGCAGGAAGGAAATGAGGAGGTTTAAATGGTGTGCACAGACACCTCCCCTGTAGCTGATTGGTGCAGTGTCCGGGCCCTCCTGTTGGCCTGTGTGACAAACCCTCGGTTCAGAGTGGCTCTAGAGCTTTCACTCCTGAGGTCAGAAGCAAAGCTTTCCCAGTGTGTGGCGACAGGCCACATGAATTAACCTCTGCAGAGCATTGCACCTTAGAAGCAGGGAACCGATCAGGTACGTGAGTCCTGACATTGGCAGTACTGAAGCAGCATCTCAAGACATCAGCCAGGAAATTACACCTTGGGCGGAAATGGGTCTTCTAAATGGACAATGACCTGAAGCATACTGCCAAACTGGTTACAGAGTGACTTAAGGATAACCAAGTCAATATTTTGGAGTGGCCATAACAAAGCCGTTATCTCAATCCTATTGAAAATTTATGGGTAAAGCTGAAAAGGCAGATGCGAGCAAGGCGACCTACAAACATGGCTCAGTTACACCAGTTCTGTCAGGAGGAATGGGCCAAAATTCCTACCAACTATTGTGAGAAGCTTGTGGAAGGATATCCAAAACATTTGACCCAAGTCATATAGTTTAAGGGCAATGCTGCCAAATACTAATGAAATGAATGTAAACTTTTAAGTTTGCAGAAAGCAATAAAAATGCGCTAAAAAAATTCTCTCTCTCATTATTCTGGCATTTGGCAAATATAAATAATTTTGGTTCCTAATTGACCTAAAACGGGTAAGATTTATTCTGATTTCATGTCCAATAGTGAGAAAAACATGCATAAATAGAATAAATAGAGTATGTAAACTTTTGATTTCAACTGTAGGTAATAAAAACACTTCACTGTTTGCATGTATATCCTGGAACTCGATTACTTTATTGGGTTATAGTACTCTATAACCCAATAAAGTAATCTAGTTCCAGGATGGCATACTGTCCAATACCCAAATATTGTGTCTCACTTAACGGGAATGTGTCATCAAAAATGACTTATTGTTTAACTCACATTTTTATGTTAAACACATTTTTTAGGAATTTTTGATTATGTCTTTTTTAATTTTCCATATCACTTTCAATATTTTTTTAATAATTCTTAAGTCCTGCAGTTTTCACTTTGGCCACTAAGCCTAATAATCATCTGACACTTTCTGTCCTGTTTAGAGCGCTTTTCAGCAGTGTGCTCATTATCAGTAAAAGCAGGGTCACACTGACAGGAGACACCATTGTGTACAGATAACACAGAATCCACCACTCACAAGAGGAGATGTCACAGCTCCCCCTCTCCCCTCCCTTCACAGTGAACACTCTTCTATACAAGTCTATGGGACAGAATCTGTCTTAAGAATCCTATGTGCTTGAAGCTGCTGTAAAGTATCTCTCTGACTGCTGTTAAAGCAGTGCAAGCAAGAATGTCTTCCCCACAATCACATATAGACGGCTGAATAGAGAAATCTACAATCAGGAAATAAAAACGTCTGAGAGGAAAAGAATATGGATCGGGGCTTGATTTAATAAGTAAAAAAAAAAAAAAATTGGCGACAGATTCCCTTTAAGTTTAACTCTTTCAATCCCATTGTACTTAGATAGCATACATTTCAATACTGGTATGTTATTGCTAGACATTTAACACATGGGGTAACCTTGTTCCTACGTGGAATATCCACCAAGCCTCCTGACTGAGAAGTTTTGTATGCAGACTTCCTCCTTTCCCATGAAGGAAAAAGAAGACATATCACCTGCATGAACTTGCACAAAATTACATGAAACAGTAGATGATTTAAAAGAGACTGGTCTCAAGGCATCTGAGAGATGTCTGCAGATAGGAATCTTTAGTGGTCCTGATGTACATCCCAGGTTAATTTGATTTGGGTGATCAAAGGAGTTTAAATGGATTTCCGGTTGGGGAGGTTAATCATATTAAGAGTAAGGAGCAGTATCCGAAACGCGTCAGCTTGTTTTTCTGCTTTGTGTTCTTATCATAACAACTTTATTCCTGGGATGGTTTTTAACAGGGTTTGAAATAAAATAATCATGGATTTTTAAAGAAAGACTCACTTCTCATGGATGGAAGCTGGTTTCTTTTCTCGATATTTCTATAAATCCAGAGTAACGGCTCCACTTTACCCTGCCTTCTTGAATGGGAGACAGCAAGACAGCAACAAGATCGGGTGAGCTGATTATTATTTGCTTGTTAGTATTATATTAGTTATAGTTTTGCTGTTAATAATGTAGTTATATTCCTGTACAAGAAAAAAAATAGTGCTATATTCTATGGCATGATGGGAGTAATATTCTGAATAATGAAAACCATAGATGCTTGAATACTAATTAGCTTCTTCTTCGTATTTTTATACATTTTCTGGATACAGGGTCAGAGGGGAACAGGTCTTATACAGACATATTGCAAGATCAGTATTTACATTCCTAATAATACAGGATCGTGCTCTATCCCCAATGTTCATGTTATATATACACGGCTCTTACAGCCTGACGTCTCCCAGGACATGGGGGGAGGGAATGTAACATTTACTTCCCATATATCTGGTATTAAGCACTTTCATTCCTCCATTCTACAGCTCTGTGTGTACATCTGCCTCTTCATTTACTGAACCTCAGAAGAATAAACGCTCTTATTACTTCTGAGATCGTTAAACAAATGAAACGAGTTAACCGCATTCACCCAAGAGTTTATCAAAGCGGAATTTGTAAGTGTGCTGTATATCAGATAATATCTATTTCATATACAAGCCCAAGATTAACCATGACCTGCCTTTAGACTATATATACATTTCTCTTTTTTCTCTTTGTTTTTCCTACATATTTTTACATTTTTTTTCTTCATGTTTTCTTCTGATACGTTTTTCTCTAATTAGATGAATGAGTATAAAACAGAAATATGATGGAAAGGGCATGCTGGGATTAGAGAAAAAAAAAGGAAGGTTTGTTACATTGCATCAATACAGAAAATTCAGTGTGAGCTAAACACGGCAGCACATATAACCCTCCTGATTTCAGCTATAGACTGATTACCAACAATGATACAGGAGGATATAGGATTGCTGCAATCTATGTAGCTAAACAGGAGCGCAATAGATGATAGGGCCCATTGTCGTCTTAAAAGGAACCCGACAGGGGGTTTATGCTCTCCTGAGAGCAGGATATGATAGAGTGAGAGGACCTGAGCTCTGTGATCTACAGCAGCGGTCCCCAACCTTTTTTCCACCAGGGACTGGTTTGATGCACGACAATTTTTCCACGGCCCAGTGGGGGGCGGGGTTATTAGGGGCGGGGTTATGGAGGAGGTTGGATGTTTAGAATCACACAGAAAAAAAAAACCCCAAAAAGTGTATACTGTGTCATTTAGGGATATCGTATGGGGTAACCTGACTGATTGTCAGCTCTGTGGGTCAGCATTATACATGTGTATAATAAACAAAAGAAAAAACCTCTGAAATTAAAGAGATATATGCCCCCTTTAATAATAAAAAATACCCCCCCTGTGATAATTTTTAAAATTTAAGCTCCCCCCCATTAAAGCGATATTAAATAAAAAGGGTTTAGCTCCCCCCAGTTTTGATATGATAAAAAAGCGGGCCCCAGTGTGAAAGTGATCCATAGCGGGCCCCAGTGGGCCGATAGTGAAACAAAGCGGGCTCCCCCCAGTGGGGGAATGGGTGATACATAGCTCCCCCCCGTAGGGGATATGATACAAAGCTCCCCCAGAAAGTGATAGTTGATAAAATCTCCCCCCAGTAGTGATAGTGATACATAGCTACTGCCCCAGAAAGCGAAAGTGATACATACAAGCTCCCCCCAGAAGTGAAAGTGATACAAAGTTAGCTGCCCCATTAACCATAGTGAAAATAAAACTTTCCCTTGCGCCATAGTGATAGTGATCCCTAGCTCCCCCAAATTTAGTGATATTTAAAACCCATAGCTGCCCCAGTAGGGGATATGATACATACTGCCCCTTATTTAAATAAAAACAAAGCGGGCCCCCAGTATGATACATAGCTGCCCCATTAGTGAAAATTTGATACATAGCGGGCCCCAAAATTGATAGTGTTACATACTTCCCCATTAGGGGATAATAAAAAACAAAAGCTGCCCCAGTATAAATAGTGATACATAGCTAGCGCCCCGAAAGTGATAGTGAAACATACTAACCCCCCCCCATATTTAAAGTGATACTTTAGCTAGCTCCCCAGTGGGTGTATTTGGATACATAGCTGCCCCCAGTATGAAAAGGATACATATTTTCCCCCCAGTAGGAAGTGATACAAACGGGCCCCAGTAGCGGTAAGGGGGATACATAGCTACTGCCCCAGTATTTGATAGTAACATAGCAAGCTGCCCCATTTGTGATAGTGATACATGGGCTAGCCCCCCCGTAGGTTTGGGGATACATATCCCCAAGGATAGTGATACATAGCTAGCTCCCCCCAAAACCGATATTTGGATACATAGATAGGTGCCCCTTTAAGCAAATATGATACATAGCAAAGCTGCCCCATTTACGTTAGTGATACATAGCTTCCCCAGTAGTGATAATGATACTTTAGCCCCCCCATATTGATATGAAAACCAACAAGTCCCCCAGAAAGTGAATTTATACATACTAACGCCCCGTAGTGTTTAGTGGTTTAATTTAGCAAAGCCCCCCAAAGGAAAATAAAAATTTACATAGCTTCCCCCAGTAGTATGTGAACATAGTTTCCCCCCAGTGGGTAAAATGATAATAGCTGCCCCCAGTAGTGATGGGTGATACAAAAGCAAGCGGGCCCCAGAAAGCGGTTTTAACATAGCTGCTGCCCCAGAAGGTGGTGATACAAGCAAACGTCCCCCAGGGGTTGATAGTGATACATACTAGTTTCCCCAGTATTTGTTTAGTGAAAACCAAAAGCTCCCCAGTAGTGATAGTGTACATACTAGTTTGCCCCAAAACAATGGGTGTAAAATAATAGGTGCCCCAGTAGCGTTTAGTGATACTTTACTAGTTTCCCCCCATTTACGATAGTATACATAGCTACTGCCCCAAAGCATAGTAAATAAAATGCTACTCCCCCCAGTACCAAAAGGGAAAAAAAATAAAAAGCTAGCTTCCCCAGTAGCGATAGGGGATACATATCTAGCTGCCCCAGTAGTGTTAGTGATTCAAACAAGCTGCCCCAGTATTGATAGTGATACAAAGCTAGCAGCCCCACTAGTGATAGTGATAAAAAGCAAGCTGCCCCGGGAGGATATAAAAACATGGGCTATTTCCCCAGTATGATATTTGAAACATAACTGCCCCAGTATATATGTTTCATAACCCCCCGGGAAATGATGATAAAATAGCCCCCCCAGTAGTGATTTTTTATACATGGGTTTGGGGCCCCCCATTCCAGGGCGTGGGGCTGGGGCCTTTTTTTAAATTTGGGGGCCCCTCGGGCCCCCGAAAAAAACACCCGTGCCCCGACCCTCCCGGGTTCCGGGCCCCTCTGCGCGGGGCCTGGGGGCCCCGACGGCCCCTTTTAAAGCTAAGGCGCCGCTGGACCACTGCAGCTGGGGGCCCTTCGGGCGGACAGAGAGCACCCCTCCCTGGCCCCGCAAACAGCCCCTCGACCGGCCTGGGTCCGACACTGGGGGGCCGCCGGGTCCCACACGCTGGGGGCCCCCCAAAAGGGCCCCGGACCCTCACCCCGGAAACGTCGGTGAGGGAATTCCCATCGCGACCCCTGCCTCTCCTGGGGGCCGCACAGCGGCGTCATAGGCCGTGCCCCCGAGGGGGCGCGGGGGGAAGCGCGGCCCTGAAGGGGGACAGAGCGCCCCTCCCCGGGGGGGTTTAAGGTGATATTAATGTTGTTATTTTTTAGAGCGTTTACCCCCCTAGGGCCCCTTTATATACTGCCTGTGCCCCCAAAAATGCCTGCCTGGGGCCCCCCATATCCCTCCTGTGCCCCTAAAAAACCCGCCTGTGGCCCCCAAACCCCTGTTTTGTGGCCCCCAACCCCTTTGCCTGTGGCCCCCATATCCCTGCCTGTCCCCCTATAATGCCTGCCGGGGTGGCCCCCCATACCACGCTGTGGCCCCCATATCCCCCCCTGGGGCCCCCAAACCCCCCTCCCTTTGGCCCCTATAATGGCGGGCCTTTCCCCCAATAATGCCGGGCCAGGGGGCCCCCATTTCCCTGCCCGTCCCCCCATATCCCTGTCTGGGGCCCCTAAAAACCCTGCCTGGGGCCCCCAAAACCCCCGCCTTTTGGTCCAAAAAACCCTCCCTTTTGGGGACCCCAAAGGGCCTGTTTTTGGCCCCCATCCCGGCCCCCGGGTTGGCCCCGATATCCCGCCGTTGGGGCCCCGCATATCCTGCCTTTTCCCCTATAAAACCTGCCTGTCCCCTAAATATACTGCCTGTGGGCCCCCATATACAGCCTCAGTCCCTAAAAACCCTTTGCCTTTGCCCCCATATACTGCCTGGGGCCCCCCCAATATACTGCCTGTCCCACCCTAATACTGCCGGGGGCCCCCATATACCTCCCTTTGGGGCCCCCCATATACGTTTCCCGTCCCCCTTTATATACCAAAACGGGAGGGACTGCAAACCTATAATTAAGGAGTTTCCCGGAAATGTGAGGTTTATAAGAATTTGTGCCCAAATCCCGGGGGACAAGTATTGGCCGGGAGCATCACAAAAAGGGTAAACCCCGGATTGGAGAAGAAAAGGGGAAAAGGTGAACAACGCGACCCGAAAAGACGTCTCCGGTGATCCCCTTAAATGTAATGCAGTGAAAACCCACTTTTATGTCTGCAAGTCCAACATACAACATTTTTTTACCACAAAAGGGGGTCACTTATGGGGAAAATATACAGTCCCACGTCTGTGTACACGGTGTCTCCCAATCGGGTCACTTTTAGGGCGGTGGAAATAGGGAAAATCAGACCCTGTGTACAGCTGAGGGTTTCCACAGGGTGGGGGTCGCTTTTTGGCGGTCCGGGCGGGATTATTTTTCCTTAAGAAGTAATGGTTTGGGGTCTTGGTTTTGTAGGGGGGTTTTTTAAGTAAAAATCACTCTCCTTATATTTTCTCCATGTGTATTGAAAGTTTTGGTACTTTTTTGGGGTTTAATTTTCCCATATGAAGGGAGAAAGTTCAAAAAAAGAAAATTTTGCATTGGTGTTTTTTACTGTACCAGTAAACGCTGAGGAGAGGGTACGGGATCTGTGGGGGGGAATGTCCCAAAAATTTAAAGTGACAGGAACAAAAGGGTTTTTTCTCTGTAAAAAAACACCGCCTTTTAAAAATGATGGGGGGTGAAAAATGTCGTGTGCCCCCCCGCCCTACCCAGAAAAACAAAAAGGGGCCCGAGCCCCGGTTTTTTGTACCCTAGCAACGCCCCGGCCCCATAGTGATATGATACAACTAACTGCCCCATTTAGTGAAAGGGGATTACATACTAGCTTCCCCAGTAGTAAAGGGGTAAAACAATAGCTTCCCCAGTAGTAAATAGGAAAAATACTACTGCCCCAGAAAGGGTTTAGTGATACATATTTCCCCCCCCATATTTAAAAGGTGATAAATACTACTCCCCCATATTGAAACATAAAATGCTCCCCAGTATGTTTACATATATAGCGCCCCAAGTAATGACACATAGCTCCCCCCCAGTGTGGGTGTAGATAGCTCCCCCAGAAAAAAAATGATGGGATAACGCCCCAGTATTAGTTATAATTTTGCCCCAGTAGCAGGAAATTACTCCCCTCCCCCCATTAGCAGTGATGATAGCTGCCCCCCAGTAGCATTGTTTAATAGCTGCCCCCCAGTAGTAGGGGAAAGATTAGCTGCCCCCCAGTAGTATTGATAATAGCGCCCCCCCAGTAGTAGTGATACATAGCTGCCCCATTAAAAGGGGAGATAGCTCCCCCAGTAAAAATGTAAATTACTGCCCCAAAAAGAAAAATGATAGCTAGCTTCCCCAGTAGTAATGATTTTTTACTCCCCCCAATAGTAATAAAAAGCTCCCCCCCATTAGCAGGGGATAGATGGGTTTGCCCCCCAGTAGAAATTTGGATAAATAGCTGCCCCCCCCATTAAAGTGATAAATAGCTGCCCCCCCAAGTAGCAGTGATAGATAGCCCCCCCCCAAAGTAAAGATAGATAGCTGCCCCCCAGTATTATTGATAGTTTACTCCCCCCCCAAAGGTATTGGGATAATGCTGCCCCCAAAAAGTATGATATTTAAGGGCCCCCCCCCCAGAAAGCAGTGATAATATTTTTCCCCCAGTAGAAAGTGATAACAGCTGCCCCAGTAGCAGTAAAAGAAACTGCCCCCCAGTAGGTGATAGATAGCTCCCCCCCAGTACAGGGGATAGATAGCTCCCCCCGGGTAGTAGGGGAAAACCATTTTCCCCAAATACAGTGATAGATGGGCTGCCCCACAGTAGCAGGATAAATAGTTTCCCCCCCCAAAGAAAGGAAAGATTAGCTCCCCCCCCAGAAAGAAAAGTTTAGTTTAGCTCCCCCCCATTTAGTAGGGGATAAAATTAGCCCCCCCCAGAAAGAAATTGGATAGATAGTTTCCCCCCCAGTAGAAATAAATTGTTTAGCTGCCCCCCCAGAAGTAGGATACCCTTAAAGTTTGCCCCCCAGTAGTAGTGATAATACTTCCCCCCAGAATTTAGTGATAGATTACCCTGCCCCCAGAGTAGTGATAGAAAAAAGCTGCCCCTTCAGTAAGAATTAGGGATAGTTTAAGCTGCCCCCCATTAGTAGTTAAGAATACGGCCCCCCAGTAGTTTGATAGTTTTAGCTGCCCCCCAAAGGGTATTGTAAATTAAGCTGCCCCCCCCCCAAAGAAAGTGAAAAGTTTACTGCCCCCCAGAAATATTTAAAAAGAAAAGGGGCCCCCCAGTAGTAGTGATAAAATTACCCTGCCCCCATTAGAATGATAGTTAGTTTCCCCCCAAAGTAGAAAGGTGATTATTAGCTCCCCCCCCGAAGTATGATAGATTATTCCCCCCCCCGTAGAAAGTGAAAAGTTTTAGCTTCCCCCCATAGTAGGGGAATAGTTAGCTGCCCCCCAGTAGTAGTGATAGAAAAAAAGCCCCCCCGTAGAAAGGATGGTTTAGCTCCCCCCAGAAGTAGTGATAGTTTACTCCCCCAAATTAGAAATTGAAAAAATTAGCTCCCCCCTTTAGGAGAAATGATAATTGGGCTGCCCCCCTTTAGTATTTATAGATGCGCCCCCCAGTAGTAGAGGATAGATTAGCGCCCCCCAGAAATATATGATAGATTATTTTCCCCCCATTAGTAGGATATATTACTCCCCCCCAGTAGTTTTGAAAAGATTACTGCCCCCATAAAATGTGATAATTACCCCCCCCCAAAGTATAGTGATACATACTGCCCCCCAGTAGTATTGATAGATAGCTGCCCCCAGTAGTAGGAAAATTTTAGCTGCCCCCCAGAGTATTTGAAGTTTAAGCGCCCCCAGTATTGGGGGGTTTTTACAAAAAAGTTTTCCCCCCAAGTAGTAGGATAAGATTATTTTCCCCTCCATAGTAGTGATAGTTTTAGCTGCCCCCAGTAGTAAATACATATTTCCCCCAAAAAAAGGAAAAATTTGATAAAATTAGCTGCCCCCATAGTGGGTGATAGTTTAGCTCCCCCCCCAGTATTGAAACATACTTAAGTGCCCCCAATACCCAGCCAGGGAAAAAAAAAATAAATAAAGTAATAAGTAGTCACTCACCTTTCCCGGATCCCCCGAGCTCCTCCTCCCACCCCCCCGACAGCAGCGAGGGGCGGGGGGGGTGTGACGTAAACGGGGCATCAACCCCCCTTCGCCGTTTCATCGCTGAAAATGCGGACTCAGTGAGCGCCGAAACCCTACTTTCGAGAGGGAAAGCGGGGCGGAAAACCCACGTTTTTTGGGGCCCCTGCAACTGGCGCGCCGGGGGGGGGTTAAAGGGGCTGGGCACAGAAATGCCGGCCGCCCGACAAAAGCCACGGGGGGGCCGGCATCAGGTTGTGGGCCGGGTGCCGCGACCGCGGGGAAATGTGCTAAGGCCCGGTCCGGGTCCGGGGACCGGGGGTTTGGGGACCCCGGGATCTACATTTTATATGTTTTTGAAGCAATTTTTTCTGAGAAAGGGAAACGGATTAAAACACGGTGAAATTGCAACCCAAAAATTTTTTAACAGGAAAAATTCTACATAAAATCCCAGGGCACATTTTTGCCCCCTATATTTTAACTTTTTTGCCATTTTTTAATCCAAAAGAAATGACATGTCACTTCTTTTCAGACGCACTAAATGACAATAGGGGAAAAATTTTTCCCCTTTTTAAAAAAAAAGGGAATTTCAAGGGGAAAAATTGCCCTTTTTTTTGGGCAAAAAATTTGCATTTTTTTGGCAAAATTACCCCAAAAAAGGTAAAAAAAAGGCCCAAAAAAAAGCGGGGTAAAACATCCCCTAAAAAAAAAAAAAAACTGTGTGAAAAGGGGAGTTTCCTTGATCCACACACTAAATGCAGAGAAACCCAAATTCCCGCGGGGGACCCCACATCAAATTTTGGGGGCACACTCTTTCCCCTCTTTTCCCATACCAATCCTACTCACTTCCAGCCGATGTCCCGATCCCTGGGGTGCGCACACGACAACTCTGTTAAAGTTGATTGGTGATCACTGTGGTCAGCCTCCTCAACAGAAAATCCCTGGCCTGGACTACTCCCCTGTGGGACAGAGATGACTGGGTCTCGGCCAACCTTGCCTCATTCTTCAGTGAGTTCCGCAGTATTTTTGAGAAACCAGCCCGAGCCTATTCTGCCGAGATCGCCTTACTGAATCTGTGTCAATGGGACTCCACACCATGGCCTTTGAGTTGTCCTGGAATGATGCAGCATTCAGTGCCACCTTCAAGAAGGACCTCTCCAGCCAAATCAAGGACACACTGTCCACCCGAGACCTCCCTTCTTCCCTGAGTGACTATCTCCATGGCCACTTGGTTTATGTACGTTTCTGGGAGAGGCAGGAAGAGCTCCATCAAAAAAAAACCCGGGCCAGGACACACATCAACCCCCTTTTTCCCTCGGGTTTTTCAAAAGCCCCACTGCACCCCCTCCCTCCCATCAACTGAGGAGGCCATCAATTTGGACAGGGCCCACCTGACGGGGGGGGGGGCAAGGGGGGGGGTCCCTAGGGTTGGTAAAGGGGGAACCTGCCTCAAACTGTGCCAGCCCGAAAAATTACCGGCGGGGGCTGCCCCCGCTCCGCCCACACGTCCAGGTAATTCAAAATCCTAACAACGGGAAGAGGCACCCAATTTTTTGAGAAATTCCCCCTCCACGTTTGCCCATCCCATTAAAAATTTGGTTGTCCAAAATTTCCTGGGAATCTATTTTCCAAGTTGGGGCTTTCCTTGACTCCAGATCATCTGGGAATTTAAGGGAAAATGCCCTGGTGTCTAAGAATCACCTCCTTGGGGGGATTTCCCTTTGAAAAGAAGGAAAAGTCACAAGCCATCTCCCTCTAAAAACAGGGGGGGTTCCTGTGACTTGGCCCAATTTCCATACGGAACCTTGTTCCTTCAATTTGGAGCATTCCCAAAAAAGAGGGGACTCAGTTTTATGAAACAACCCCATTTTTCCCTCAAAATTTTCTTCGGGCACCCGTGGCTGCAACCCCCATGCCCCTAAAATTAAATTTGGAAAAAACGGGAAAATTTCCCATGCGTTGGGGCAAGACGCTAGCCCTTGCCTTTTTGGTGTCCCCCAAAAGGGCCAAACCGGGGTCTCTACAGCCCCCTTGCCCATCCTCAATGGGCCCTTTGGCCCCAAAAAGGCAAATGGCCCTTTCATCCGGGATCGTCCCCCCCCTTTTGGGGAAATCCCTTGTCTGGTGGGTTTACCAAAACGGCCTCAAAAGATGCTCCACTTGTTCCCTCCCTGGGGTTTTACCCTCGGGCTTCTTGCCTTCCATCTCTTTTTCCCAACCCCCCACATTTTCCCTCTCAAAAACCCCTTTGGGCAAAATTTCCCGGGAAAACCCGGGGTCCAATTCATTTTGAGGTTCTTGCACTCCCTCGTCTCCCTGCCCAGGATAAAAGAAAAAAACCCCCAAAACCCCTCAACTATTGGGAATCCCAAAGAAGACATCATTTGGAAGAAAATTTTTTCTTCATTGATTTGAAGGGGGGTTTTTGCCAGAAGAAAGGCCCCCGGTTTACTCCAGAGATTCCTCCCAGCCAGAAAGAGGGCAGGCCAACGGGGGTTTTAATACTATAAAACCGGGTGCCCGAAACCCCTCCCCAACAGGCCCGCGACGCACCCTGTCCCCGTGGTGGGGCGGCGCCACGACCTGCATGTCGGGGGGTCGCATGCAACCACTACTCGCTCCACCCCAAATCCCCCTTACTTTTTCCATGCTCCGGTCGTTTCCCTCTCCCTTCCCGGGCCCCGGGATCTGTTTTTTTTTAAAAAGAGCCAAAACACCAGTGATTGGTGACCCAACCAAAACGCTGTCCTTTTTAAAACCGCTCCCCCCCTTTTCCTAACACCCGGCCAATCTTTAGAGATACTGTGAAAGGATTCCCTGAGTCTTGCTACTGTGTACCATACCATTTGCCTACGTCCCTCGACCATGAACCTTTGCCACCTGTTCTGACTTTCCTGCCTGTCCCTGACTACGAGTTTGATATACTGCCTGTACCATGCTGCACTTCGGCTACCGCTGCAAGCAAGTCAGGTCAGGGGTAGCGACCTGGTAGGATTCCTGCCGCAGCAAGTCTGACCTGCCTTGCGTCGGGCTCTGGTGAATACTGGGACCTACTTAGATTCCGCTCCCTGGTGTGGCTTATACCACCTCTTGCGATGATCCAGAGGATCCACCACTGCTGATTGTTACACCGTTAAAGTGAAAATAAAAACCCTGCTGACCTCGCCCACCTATAGTGATTGGCAGTTTGCTCTGTACACACACTGATACAGGGAAAGTCATCAATCACTGAATGTGAGTGGGGTAATCAGGACAACCTATTTTCTCTTAAGGAGTCCAGTCATTATTTTCTCTACCTTTTATTCAAAATCCTGCTCCAAATCATATAAGCCTATATATCACACAGCTTCTTCTTTTTTCAGTTTTTTTTAAAGCATAATTTTTATGGCACACACACTTTTCTTTTCTTAGTAACTGCGTTATTGGGTGGCATTTTTCCTGTGACATTTGTCCCATAACAAATCATGAAATTTAAAGATTACGAGACTAATTTTGAATCATTTTATTTGTATTCTGAAAAAATCATACATCAAACATCTGACGTATATTCCTCAGTAGTATCCTCTTAGGAATAGTGCCGACCAATGTAATCCAAACTAATTTTCTGAACATTTTCACAGCTCAAAGCAGGCACAAACGCTTAATGGTTACTTTTATACTAGGTGCCACAGTTTCTAAAACACTGCATATAATTCAACATTTACAGGAAAAGAACAGTCTTTAATCCACCAGATTAGTTTCAGGATCCTGTTCTCTGAACAGGAACTTGTTTTACATGCCTCCCAACTATCCTAGATCTAGGTGGAAGTCTTGAATTCCCGGGGCTGTCCCAGTGCCCTGGAAAGTCCAAGAAACATATTCTGGATCCTTAGTTTAGTGCTATACTTAGGGCCATTGGCTCCCCTCCTTACTACTTAAGTATTGTAGACTATAAGTTCCCTTAGGCCTACAGCCTACAAGAGGATAAGAGCAATTAAGGAGTGTCCTTTCACAGGCAGTTTGATGATGCCACTACATCACACTACCTCATACATGCCAACTCTCCCGCTTTTGGTGGGTGGGTCCCGCTATTTGGGGTCCCCCCCGCCCTCCCGGCAGCGTTGGCGAAACTCCCGCCGCCAGCAGGCAGCGGGGGTCCTTTAAATGGCCGCGGCTGTTGCGCTACTCTGGCGCCGCCAGGCCGCTCCTACAGGCGGGTGAAGCGGCCGCAGCGGCCGCTTCACCCGCCCGGAGTCTCGCTTTGTAGGGAGGAGGCAGGAGGGATCGCTCCCTCCTCCCTTCTCCCCCTGTATGTACAGCGCCGGCTGGTGTGCGCCGTACATACAGGTCAGCGGCGCAGAGGCTGTGACGCGCGGCTGCAATCACATCCCCTGCGACGCTGAGAGTTACTCAGTCTGGCGCCTACGGACGTGTGGCATGGTAGCCAAGGTGAGGTAAGTGGGAATGTATTATCATTATCTTTTATTGCTAACAAGGGGGGCTCTAACTGGCAAGGACAAAGGCTGGGGCACTACCTGGCTAACAAACGGGGCACTACCTGGCTAAAAAAGGGGCATCACCTGGCAACAGAGGGGGCACTACCTGGCTAACGAAGGGGGCACTACCTGGCTAACAAAGAGGGCACTACATGGCTAAAAAAATGGGGGACCACCTGGCAACAAAGGGGGCACTACCTGGCAACAAAGGGGGCACTACCTGGCTAACAAATGGGGGCATCACCTGGCAACAAAGGGGGCACTACCTGGCTAACAAAGGGGGCAACTACCTGGCAACAAAGGGGGCACTACCTGGCTAACAAATGGGGGCATCACCTGGCAACAAAGGGGGCACTACCTGGCTAACAAATGGGGGCATCACCTGGCAACAAAGGGGGCCGTTATGCAGTTAGGTGTAGTGGGTGTGGCTTTGGAATGGGCGTGGCACATCAACAAGATGGGCGTGTCCATGCGCGCTGCCCTCTTCAACCTCCTGCTTTTCCACTTTCAAAAGTTGCCAACTATGCACTACCTGCACCAGACGCAGCCAGAGGAGCCAGCCGCTTGGTGTTGGAATGGGGACAGGTAATTTTTTTTCTTTATTTAGTAGAAAGGGATCATTATTAATAAAGGGGGTGAGGTGATGGGAATTTGTGTGAATTTTTTATTATTATTATTTTTTATTTTTAAATACCCTTAGGCTATGTTCACACGGCTTATTTGCGGGGCGTAATTACAGCCCGCAATTATGCCGTGTGGACAAGGGTGGGGCGGGAGCGGGGGGCCGGCACCTCGCTGGCCCATAGACTATCATTACTAACGGCGCGTATATGCCGCTAGTAAATGACGGATTCGCCAAGCAGGGAGAGGAGACGTAATCCATAGTTCTCTATGAGAACTGTGGATTACCGTAATGACTGGGACGTATTCCAACCGTAATTCGCGCAGTACGGCACGTAATTACGGACTGAAATACGTCCCGTTTTAAGCCGTGTGAACATAGCCTTAGTTCCAGAGCGCTGTAAGTTCAAGGGGGTTATATACATAGCATAGTTCAAACAAGTACAAAGGTGACAAAAAATAACTAACAACTGGTACAGAGGGAGAGAGGGCCCTGCCCGCGAGGGGTTATAGTCTGCAAGGTCTACAATTCTACAGTCTACAATATGTGGGACACTTTTACTGTTTCAGTGTAATATTACTGTGTGGGACACCTCAGGGGCTATTATTACCACTTGGAAAACTATAAATGGGAATTTTGTATAGATGAATATAGGATAAAAGTGTCAATTTCAGATTAGTGGGGAGGCCCACCCCTGGCATCCCCCACTGATCTACTGTTTCAGTGGACCATGCAAAATGAGTACCGTGGCCTCTTCAAGGTTATTATGGCTCCATACAACTTTACCCTTAGTGGGTTGCAGAAGTATTCATACCCCTTGAACTTTTCCTCTTTTTGAATGTTACAGCCACAAACGTAAATGTATTTTATTAATATTTTCTTGACAAAGCAACACAATGTTGCAAATATTTGTGAAGCATAAAGTAAATTATATGTGCTTTTCCAAATTTTTGCAAATTAAGAAACTGAAAAGTTGGATGCAATGTTATAGCCCCCCCCGAAATCCCGTAAAAAAAAATCCAGTGCGACCAATTGCCTTTTGAATCTAATTAGTAAATAGAGTACTTCTGTATGAAACTTATTCTCAATGTTACTACAGATATTTTTTAAAGGCCTCAGAGATTTGTTAGAGTCAGGGAAAAAAAACAGCATCATAAAAACAAAAATCACCAGACAACCAGGGAAAAAGGTTGGGGGGGAAAAAGTGTATTGGAAATAGCCATGGGGAAAGTTTAATCCATAAATTTTAAATGGAAGGGTATAGACAATGTAACCTACCGGGACTTGTTTATCCCTAAACTGAAGCAAAGAAAAAAGGAGCACTATTATAAAAAAGCCAAGGACAAAAAAAAGCCATATTATTTTGATTCAGAAAACCCTTATGATTGGAAAATTGGAGGGTTTTTTGGTCCTGCGGGCTAGTACGGGGTCCGGGTCGCACTTGCAACCGCCCGAGCCAGGGGGCCCACGGGGTCCCCCCTTTCCCACTAGTCATGGGACCACTAGACATATGAAAACATTAGACGTCTAAAAAAATAACCCCAAGATATCAGGAAGAGAATTGTGGACTTGACAAGTCTGGATCTTTTTGGGTGCAATTTCCAGATACCTGAAGGTTGCTTCAATCATCTATACAAACAATTATACACAAACAAAATGTGAATGTCCAGCCATCATACCACTTGGTAAGTAGATGGGTTCTGTGTCTCAAGATGAATGTGTTTTGGTCCAACATGTGCATATTAACCGAAGAACAAAAGCAAAAGACCTTGTGAAGATGCTGGCGGAAGTTGGTGAGATTATGTCATTATCCAGGATGAAACGAGTACTGTATCAACAGGGGTTGAAGGGCCACTCTGCCAGGAAGAAACCATTACTCCAAAAGAAACATATAAAAGCCAGATTAATGTTTCCAAATGCACACAGGAACAAAGAACTACATTTCTGGAGACATGTCCTGTGGTCTGAGAAAACTAAAATTGAACTGTTTGGCCATAATGAGCATCATTACATTTGGAGGAGAAAGGGAGAAGTTTGGAAGCCTAAGAACACCATCCCAAGTGGGAAACATGGCCTGCCGCTGGTTGGGGGAACAGTAAGAGGTGAGATTTTTTTTAATTTGTTTCATCTAATGGAGCCCTATTGACCTTAGTGGCGCCTTTCTACTGCTTAGTGCCAAAATACCTACCTACCTGTAGTCTAACTACCTAACTGGGACCTATCTACCTACCAACCTGGGGCCTAACTGCTGCCTACCTACCTGGGGCTAAACTACTGCCTACCTACCTAGGTCCAATCTACCTACCTACCTGTAGCCTACCTACCTAACTCAGACCTATCTACCTACCTGTGGCCTAGCTACCTACTTGGGGCTTAACTGCTGCTACCTACCTACCTGGGGCCTATCTACTGCCTACCTAACAACCTACCTACCTGGGGTCTCACTACTTCCTACCTATCTACTACCTACCTACCTGGGACCTATCTACTACCTCGCTACTTGGGGCCTATGTACTACCTATATACTTGGGGTCTAACCTCTGCCTACCTACCTACCTGGGACTATCTACTGCATGCCTATCTCTGGCCTACCAACCTACCTACCAAAGACCTACTAACCTAGCTAGGCCTACCAACCTATCTAACAAGGGTCTACCTAGCTATCCAGGGGCCTACCCACCTGGGATCTTGCCTGTTTACCTAGGGCCTTGCCTACCTATCTGGTGCCCTGCATACTTACCCACCTTAATCCCCTACTTACCTACTTGGTAACATGATTCTGAGGGATACAAGCCATAGTTGTAGCACAATCTCTAGGAGGTTGTCCTCTGGTCCTCCACACCCCTTAGGAGACTGTGACTCTAAGCTATGCCTGTTTTCCCATTCCTGGGGAGTTTACAAAGACATGGGGGAGAGTGAGAAAGGTGCTGGAAAAGTGAGGATTCTAAGGTATTCCTGTTCAAATCTGCAGGGACCAGTGGTGTCTGGGAGAAGTCATCATGGAGGTTTTGACCAGATAGAGAAGAAAAGGGAAAGTGAATGACTCAGAGAAAACCTGTAAGTCCCTGGATGTAACTGCACTATAATCACTTATATGTCTGCCTGTGTACACTGGTAATTACCACTATATGGACACAGTGCGGAGGTAATACACAGTATGCAGAGAACCTGTATACACTGGTATCTACCACTATATGGTCACTGCATGGAGGTAATATACAGTCTGCAGAGCCTGTGTACAACTGGTATCTATCACCAGAGCTGGAACGACGGGTAGATGAAGGTAAGCAACCGCCTAGGGTGCCACTTCATCCCAGACAGAAAATGGAGTGCAAGTAGGTGTGGAGTGGGCTGAATTTTCCACTGGGGGGTGCTACATGCCTTATTTGCCTAGGGCACCAGAATACCTTGTCCCAGTCCTGTCTACCACAATATGGTCACTGAATGGGATAATATACGGTCTGCAGAGACTGTGTACACTGGTAGTTACCACTATATAGTCAGAATAAACCTACATATAAATCGGGCATAATGTTACCATCAGATTGAATTGGTATAGAAACTGATAAAATACTCCAAAAAGAACCAAAATAAATTACAATAAAAATCAAAATGTATTAATAATATTAAAAGACATACAATAATACACTAATAATAAATTAGACATGTCCCCAACCACATAAAATAAAGTATCAATATATAAATATATGTATAATATAGAATAAACATACAGACAGGGGTATAAAGTTCAAGAAACAGTGTCTATCAATAATAATAATAACTAACAATATATACATAACCCTGTGGTAGTCAAACAAAGTGGTGAGGAGCATATGGTCACTGTATGGCGGTAATATATGTCTTTGTATGCTGATCTTTTTTCAATAATAGTATAGGGGTGTTTTGGTGGTATAATAGGGTCCTTATCTAGTAGCGTTATTGGTAATGTTCTTCTTGGTATAGTGGTATTTGATTGGTAGCAGTAATGATGGTGAGATATATGGTGAGGTATTTGCTTCATTATCTAGTAGCTGCATGTTTATTATTAACAGGTACCAGTAAATCTTCATGGTCGAGGGGAGGGACTTGAGGGGGCTGCATCCAAAAGTTTGCTATAGAGACCAGCCTTATCTAGTTACACCCCTGCACTGGATACTTAAAATTAGGATATATTGAATGCAGTTATGTATACCGTTAGTATTTAAGTAAGGTAAGACATTTATAATCACTATATGGCATGGTTATGTATAAACTATATGACCATACATCATATGGAGGAGGAGTGGGACACTGACAGAAGTGGCAGCTTAAAGGGGTTGTCTCCCCACAGAGTTTCATAGGACACATGAATGAAATAATGCAGCTTTACTCTGTCATTTCCTGGTCAGGACTGTCTGTAATTTGATACAGCTCATGGTGTTTTCAAATCTGTGTTTCATTATGCTATTTAGTTGTTTGCTATAGAAGCTTCTCCTGAGGCTGCTAGCAGGAGTTTTTTTATATCTGATCCCTTAAACAAAAGCCCCTAATTGCTGCTGTTTTTACTTTAATTAATCATGCTTTTTCCTGCCTGCCAGCACAGAGCTGCTTACTGTGAACTGTGTGATGGACATCACTCACTGCTATCCACATGGAAAACAAACAGCAGGGGGAGAGATGTTTACAGTTCGGTCACTGAGAGGAACGATATAGCCTGGATGGTGTTTCAATTCACTTGTAGTTCCTTAACATAAAAACTAGCGCGAAAAAGCAATAATATTTGGTAAATGTCTTTATTTTGTGTTTCCCTAAATTTTAAAAAGCTATTTTTGTAGCAAGACAACCCCTTTAAGTCACTGTCTAATGTCATGCATAATACTGGGTCCATTACAAGGGTTTATCTGTGTAAAGGATCCACATCCACATACTGTCTTAGAGCATGCTGACTTAAAAAGGGTCATCCCCAAATCATTACCTATAGCAGTGGTCCCCAATATTTGGTTTTCCAGCTGGTCAATTCTACAGCTGCAAACTGTGACAGCCTTACTCTAGCTGAAGAGCCACAGTTTGGAGACTGCTGACCCATTGGAATCAAAGGACACTCATTTGTGGACCGACTGCAATGCATTGGGGGTGGTGCTGTATCATTTACCTTGTAGTTTAACTGGCAATAAGCCACAAAGAGCTTGACTAATGGAACCTGCACGCTGAATGATTTGTCCAAGCCACGGAACCCCTTTAATTTTTTTTTGTCCCCTAATAAATCACAAGCATGTATACAGCATTTGGACAAGTTGTAACTCTGCCTCTGAGGTCTCTTGAGCTCTTCTTACTTGTATAATAAAACTGTAGATTTGTTCTTGTAAAAAGAAATATTGAGCGGGTTGCCCAGGAGATGTTTCTCCTCATTGCTACATGTGATACAGTGTTATGCAATGCTCTACATGTGCCTCTGTCTTATTACAAACACTGCAGTCCTGATACTATTATTTGAGTGAAGCTGCCCTGGGACACAGCCAATATCCTCCATGTATTCATTACATCATATATGAGCCGCATGTAAACAGCAAAATCAGAGACACTGGATATGTCAAACTGCAGCACCGGGAGAAAGAGGTGAGGATGTGAGATATAGACCATAGCACCACAGTAATAAATATATGTACATTATTATTTTATGGCATATTGCACAGGCGAAGAATAAGAGCAAATAATAATAACCTGCAACTCCCTGCAGTTTAGGGCTGGAGCCTGAATTATACTATATGATATATGACTATACTAGAACTCTATGGAGGAGGGTAACGGACATTATTGGACTTTTTGCTAGCTAAGTATGCAATTTCATGCTACCCAACATGGATATACTGTATTAGTTGTAGTATTGCACAGATAGTTAATATGATGTGATCATCGAAGCCTTAAAGGGAACCTATCAACTGGTTCATGCTTCCCCGATGATGGGCAGCATGAAATAGCTACAGGTTTCTTGGTTCCAGTGATGTGGGTTTTATTCTGAAACACTACAACATTTTCAAGTAAAACATCTGGTCAAGTTGGTCTGAGTAAAGGGTAAGGGCCTGTCCCCACGGCAAGGGTTTTTGGACGGTTTTTCCGACGGTTTGCGGTTTTAGGAACTGTGGAAAACTCCATGCCAACAAATCTCTTCTCCCATAGACTTCAATTGAAAAACCGCCCTGCAGTCCCCACTGAATGTTTTTTGCGGACCGCAAAACATTGAACAAGCACAATCTTCCGACCGGTTTCTAGACGGAAAATTAAAATTGCAGTCAATGTAAACCGCTCAAAACGTAGCCGGCAGTTTTTGGCACGGTTATTGATGCGGTTTTTGGCGCGGTTTCTGGGCGGTTTTCGGTTTTTGCAAAAAAATGTGAAGAATAATCCCACCTATAGTGGGTGTGTTTTTGGAGGTTGAAAAACAGTCCAAACTAGTGGGAAAACCGAGACAAAAACAGACCAAATCAGTTCAAAAGCCGAAAACAGAAGAAAAACAGTCCGGTTTTTTGTGACAAAAAATAGAGGTTTCAAATAAAACTGTCCAATAACCATTGGATGAGAGGCAAAAACAGAGCTGTTTTTTTCCTTTGCGTGTGAACGCACCTTAAGGGGCCATTCACACGGCACAGGACTCCAAATACCTGCCAGTTTGCCCGGCCACGGTTTACTTTGCGGTTTTGCCGGCCGTCCCCAACGGCCACGGGGGGGACGGCTTTTTCTCCGCGATGAGCGGGAACAGCCCTCCCACTTCCCATGATAAGCACAGATTCCTTCCTGTCGGTAAAACCGGACGGAAGATTGTTCATGTTCAATGTTTTCCGCGGTCGCCGGCGACAAACAGTCAGGCGAGAAAACCGTGCAGTGGGGACTGCTGCACGGGTTTTTCCATAGGAGCACAATTTGCTCTTTTTGACCGGCTTTTCAGGCGGTCTGAAAAACTGCAAACCGGCTGAAAAACCGGCCGAAAACCCGTGCCGTGGGGATATGCTCTAAAGCTTCCGCAGCTTAGAGATATGAGTCCACTGAGGCTTCTCCCTGCCCCCCTCAGCTTAACTGACAGCTCTCTCATATGTTTGCCTATATAGACAGACCTGTTGGTTAAGTTGAAGGGGCAGGGAGAAGCCACATTGGACATTTCTCCCAGCTGCAGAGGCTTTGTCCTGTATCCGCCAAAAAGTGCTACCAGCGTGTTTTAAAATGAAATGCCATTGGTCCATACCACCATTGACCGAGACCAGGGAAAAACTGTAGCTACCTGTATATTATGCTGGCCATAGCTTAAGTAACATGAACCAGTTGACAGGTTCCCTTTAAAATTACTCTACTGAACTGACCACACAACTTCATAGATACCTATAAGCCAAGGCTCAAGGCCCGAGGGTGAAATTCAACCCACAATGTCATTTTATGTGGCCTGCAAAAGCTTGGATGCAGCGAGCAGGAATGGACAAGGTTTGGAAGCAGATGGACTGGCTCTGCATTTTGCCCAGAAGATGCAGCCAGTGCTTGGAAGGTGTGGCTGCTCCAGGACACGCATCTGACACAATCTTGGACATCAACACCGCTCACTGTTCAGCAACCGATGGCGGTGCACTGCTAATGGACAGCCTTAAAGGGGTTTTAAAACTTACCCCCTCCCACTGTGCTAGAATTAAAAATTAACCCATACTTACATCTCCCATCACAACCATTATAGCGCTGCTAGAGCTCCAGTGTTCCCCCCACACCTTCCCGTCCCTTACTGAAAGCATCAGGTTCCTGGATCACTTGAAGCTGCAGCCAATAACTGATCTCTGTAGTCACATGCTGTCCATGAACGTGACATCATCAGTGAGAAGACCAGGGGTGGGTGGGGTCTCTGGAACTATGGTTTGAACGTGGAAGAGTGGTCCCCCTGTAAAAGAAACGGACCGCATACCAGTTCCCCCGGGCTGGGGGTGAGTTACGTTTTCCCCGGTACCTATCCTCACTGTACCAGGGGTGAGGGGCCCCGCGGTCCGTGCGCCAGACCATGGGCGCACTCTTCCCTTGGTAGTCAGCTACTCACCCGACCTTGCTCCTGACTCCAGGAGCGCCTGTCCCGGCCGGTGCGCGCGTCCCCGCTAAATGTAGGGCTATGGATTCGAGTGGCGCGCCGGCCTCCTCAGATTTAATGGGCCGTGCGGGGGTAATGGCTGTTGCGGCCGCTGGACTATTATTGGCTCCTTCCACCGGCAGTCATCTGCTGGGATCTTTTGTGCCCTCGGAGCTATGAGAAAGCCTGTTTGCCTCTTCTATGTGTTTCCTGTGTACCGTACCATTTTCGCTACCCGTCCTCTGAACACGGAACCTCTGCCGCCTGCCTGACCCTACTGCCTGTCACTGACTATGAGCCTGCCTACTATTTTGTACACGCTTACCCTTGGCTACACGCAAGACATTGTCCAGCCAGTGGAAGCGACCTGGTAGTTCGCATGCAGCAAGTACATCCCGCTTTGCGGCGGGCTCTGGTGTGGAAAACCGGGTTCTCTTAGAATCCGATCCCTGGTGAGGGCTTTCACCATCGGCTTGCGGTGTGCCAGCGGATCCACTACTCTGCCATTACAGTGGTTGCTAAGGGAGTGTTTTCTTTTAAGCACCGGTGGGAGGTGGTAGCTGGTTTTTAATATGTCTTTGTAACCCTCCTTTAAATCCAGGCCCAGCCAATGTCCAAGGTCCTCCCATAGCCCTCTGAAGGTAACCATAATGCCGGTGTAGCCCATGAAAACAAGTTTAGCACTCCTGCTATAGGCGGTATGTATGATTTAGCAGAGCCATAGATGGGGAGAGATTGTTATTTCAATAATAAAGATTGTTAAACGTGACAATTTGCCCATGAACAAAGCCACATTTGGAGTATTTTTCTTTTAACTCTCATTGTTTCTTAATTTCCATACACACAACAGCCAGTGTGGCTACTCAGGTAATCGATGTCAT
Source organism: Phyllomedusa bahiana (assembly GCA_025379985.1). Lineage (NCBI taxonomy): Eukaryota > Metazoa > Chordata > Amphibia > Anura > Hylidae > Phyllomedusa > Phyllomedusa bahiana. Next base: position 180,003 of record JAODAL010001238.1, on the reverse strand, counting down.
ATTTTTACTGTCATTGGCTGGATATATGTAAGGAGTTATTTAGTAATAGTAAAGTATATATGTAACTCTCCATATCATCGTATGACCCAAATCGGGATTCAAAACGGTACAGTCCCGCATAAAGCTTCCATTGACATAAGGAATTTCCCTATGTCAATCTTTGCAGAATAAAATGTTATACAATTTTCCACTCAATGGAATACTTTTTGTTTTAGTGGATGGACTAATGGTGTATGGCTCTACAAGACACAGCTTTGAAAGTACTGCAAAGAGCCATGTACCTATGTGTTCTTCACATAACAGGACAGAGATTACCAGTGAAAATGACCAATGACTGAATGACTGCAAGCAGAGGGCTTGAAAACCATGTAACTGAAGGTAGATTAAGAACTAAACAACTTTTCATAACTCAAAGAGTCTTATATTTGCTAAATGTCTCTATGTATCTTTTGATATGTACTAAGGACCCCTAAAAGGGTCATTGAAGAAGACGGAGAACATATGGATCTGAGTGACCACAAGTGTCATGGAGCTGGCTAACCCAACATGATAAGTCTCTGCTTTGTAGGGTCTTTCCTGGTAAGAACTCCATGCCTGAGACTCCATGGCTGAGACCAGAGGTGGAAGAGCAGCAAATCTGGAGATGTATATAACTCAAATAAGATGTGTTTGGAGTGAACTAAGAATCAGTCTGTGATAACATAACAGGTGGACAGAAGTAAAGAACAGATGTACTTGAAGCCAAAGGAACTGCAGGATAAGACTATGCAGGGCTTGATTATAATTTGTAACCCTGGTGACACATCAATCTGTATAGGAGCTGTATACAAAAAACAGTAAGTGATTTTTCATCAAGACACTATCAACTTCCCCCTCATAAATATGTCTTTCTTATCTCATTTGAATAAGCTAATGGAACAGATGCTGCCTCCTCTCCCACACCCTGACCTCATTCGCCTGACTGACGTTGCCAGGGTTTACTTTCCTAGGAAGAAAAAATGTGTGATAATAATCCATAGATATAAAAAAAATCTAATATATCAAGTTCATGAATGTTCCCAAGAAGCTCTGTGATTGCAATAATTACCACACTTCCGTTACAGACATTGAAAAGCAGATGCTTGCTTAAGAAGACGTTTGCATAGTATTAGCACAATTATGCAAATGCCACAAGTTGCCTGATATACAGCAGTATCTTTAATAGGCCATCAATAATTAATCATGCTGCAGGGGGCTGTGAGTGCTGGCTGATGTGTGACAGCGTGGAGCGTGCCACGCGACCGCATCATGAATCTACACACAGAGGAAGGGACATGACGAAGATGAGACATTCTATGAAAAAGACATAATATGTACATGCTCAAGAAAGCTCTAATTACATATGGTCCCTTTAGTAGAGAGGTGGACAACAAACTGACATTAAGGTGCATAGATGGATAGAATAGATAGATAGAGAGGTAGATAGATAGATAGATAGATAGATGATATATAGATAGATAGATAGATAGATAGATAGATAGATAGATAGATGGATGGATGCTCGGACTAGCCCACAGGGAAACAGGGGAAAACCCCGGTGGGCCCCAGAGAATTGCGGACCTGGAGTTTTTAACTGCTTATGCATCTTTGGTAGAGGCAGAAAGGCAGAAAAAGAGAGACAAAATGCGAAAGGCAGAGTATAGGAGGCATGTACTGTCATTTACGGTAGCTGTAGGGTGAACCCCAAAATAAACTTTAACGATAGACCCAGAAACAACTCCACCTGTGAGCCCTAGAGACGCCAGTCTGACACTAGATAGATAAATAGATAGATAGATAGATAGATAGATAGATAGATAGATAGATACATACATTTACCATACATACATAAATACATATAAGATATATAGATACACTACTCACAAAAAGGTATGCTGGATGAGGAATCAGTGGTCCTCAGTGCTGTTCAGTGATGTAAGTCGATTCACTCGGAGCAGAAATTATGGCCCCCAACAATGCTGGAGATGTGAAGGAGAGCGTTATGTATCAGCCAGGTCAGGTACTGGTCAGTTACCCTTGCCGGTCATCTAGCACCCAGACTACACTGATGTAAACAGTAACGAATGGTGTGACGTGACACTTGGTTGCCTCTCACATCCCTTAAATGTACCTGGGTTGTGTGGATTCATCATCCAGTTCCATAGGGCAGTGTGATCAATGGGGCAGTCATCAGTGTGTGATGTAGCCAAAGGACATTCACTTCTTTGCCTTTCTGTGACTCTTCCAGTCTCTTTGTGTCTCTGTTGCAACCTGCTGATTACACTCTGTGACACTATAGACTTGTGGCCACTTCCGCTGTGAGCCATCCTGCTTGTAAGCCTCGCAATGGCGAGATACTGTTGATTAATTGTAAAAGTGTTGTCTTTTGGCCTCATGATGTCAACAATTGTGAACATCATGATGAGGAAGACTGTTTAAATCCCAATTGATCCCATAGATTTCCTGGGTGATTCACGGATCAACCACCTGTTGTGAATCTTGCCATTAAGCTCCTTGTTATAGACTGTCACGGGTGCTCCTGCGACCGTCACACTGGGTCGCAGATGATTCCGTGTCCTGCTGGTGAGCGGCACCACAAATCACATATCGGGCTGCAGACACGCTCACTCCTCAGCACTGTCCCGGCCCTGCTCACCTTTCTACTCTGCAGCCAATGTCTCTGCCTCCTGGTGTGTGCGTCCCCACTCCCTAGGGTGTGTGCACGCGGGCTCTGTTAAATTTAAAGGGCCAGTGCACCGGTGATTGGCGATCACCAGACATTGTCCCTATTTAACGCTACCTCATACTCCCTTACTCTGCTGGATCAATAGTGCCCTGTGTCGAGAAAGCGTTCCATAAGTCTGTTCCTGTTATTCCGTGTACTGTATCTGTTTCCTTCGTCCCTTGACTACGAACCTTTGCCGCCTGTCCTGACCTTCCTGCCTGTCCCTGACTACAAGCCTGTTTCACGATTTTCTACCATGCTGCACCTCAGCTGCCACAGCAAGAAAGTCGCGTCAGGGGTAGCCTTGTGGCGGGCTCTGGTGGATACCGGACCTGCTTAGACTCCACTCCATGGCATGGCTTATACCATCAGTTGCAGTGGTCCAGAGGATCCACATCTCTGGCCTGCCATCTCGGTAAGCCTACCGTTATAGAGATCAGCAAATTGTGCAAAAAGTACTGGAACATTAAAGAGTTGGACATATCCCTAACTTTTGGGAGTAGTGTAGATACAGTGGATTGCGAAAGTATTCATACTCCTTGAACTGCTCCTCACTTTTAAAAATGACAGCTACAAACTGAAAAGGGTTGTCTAACTAAAAAGATTAGCTTTAAATATGTAGGGAACAGTAAAAGAATACAATTTCCAAATATATTGCTTTGTTTATTTTTTTTTGTCAAGGATATTAAAGAGATTTTCTAAGCTCTGAGAGCACTCAGGCTTCTCTAGGTTACCAACATGCTCTCCCCTGCTGTTTGTCGTATCTGATAGCAGGGATGACGTCATCACACAGGTCAGCACACAGAAAACTGCGGAAGCTTTGAGAGCTTGATGTTTTCAGTGGTGTATCTGATCTAATTAACAAAGGAGATTAATTACTTTTGTTACATTAGCTGCTGAAGCTTCTCTGGATTTAGATAATCATCCTGTTCTCATGTACAGAATAATTAGGAATACATTTGAATATGGAGATGATATTGCTAATCACTGCCATAGAACCATTTGCCATGCACAACCTAACCAGAACGAGACAGAATGCATGAATGAAAGCTGAATTTGGCCCTGTGAAAAAGTGTGGTGAAACAACCCATTTAAATGTATTTTATTGATATTTTATATAATAAAGCCAGTATTGTTAGGGTCCTAAAACATCCAGGGCACTGTTTTGCTCAAAAGTGCTGGACTCACACATCATTTTTCTTGCAACGTCGTGAACTGCAGCATATTTTTTAAGCAAAGAAAAAAACATATGTTCCTGTCACTAATTTTACGTGTCTACCCCATAGATACTGTCCATCATCTTAGCAGTACATTTACATATGAAAATCGCAGTGCTTGACAAATTTGCTTTTTCAGAACCGCTGATCTATGTATGATAGTGTGATATCTTATAAATAACATCTTATAAATATCATACAGTTACCAAATAATAATCTGTACATGAAGCAAATACACCATAAGTAATATTTTTACAAAAAAAAATAAAAAATCCTACAGTACCAAGTCACAATAATATTATAACTTAGATTGGTTGTCTCACTACAAAGATTAGTTTTCCAAATGTAATGAACAGTAAAATAAGACTTTTTCCAAATACATTGCTTTGTTTATTTTGCTTTGTTAAGGTGATGAGAAAGATTTTATCTGCTCTAAGGGCACACAAGTTTCTTTTAGTTACCAACCTGTTCTTCCCTTCTCTCTGCTTTGCCTTATCTGAGAGCAGGGAGTAACGTCACCACAGGTCAGCACACAGGACTGCTGTCAGCTTGATAGCATGGAGCAACATGTATGAACTGGCTGTGCCAGTTTTCTAGCATATTTGAGCCAAAAAACCTCTTGTAGCCCTATTCTATAGATGTATAAATAGTTATACACCTCAACTTGGTACATTGTGCGCCACACATGACACTTTTGAATGCGCCAATGAAGTGGGAGCATTTTGTGTCTAATCATACAATTAGACACATTTATGAATGTGTAACTCCAAAAGGAGGCGAAAAACTGTTAGTAAAAGCCAGACCAGACAAGTTTAAAGTGGTCTGATTGAGGTCAAAGTTGTTGTAAAAGAACTGGAATTGCCAATAGGACCAAAAATATAAATTGCTTCTCAACTAATACCTCAAAAGTAATAAAAACTGATTTATAATAATTATCAAACCATATAAAATTAAATAATATAAAATTATTTAACATCCCAAAAATATAAAATTATCGCATATGAAAGTGATATAATAAAAATTTATATAAAATTAAATAAATAAACCAATACCGCATTTGCCATAAATCCTGTCTTCAATCGGGTAGTTATCGTAGTATTCAGTATATATCAGTGATTAGAAACACATCACAACAGGCTAGGAAAAAACTAAAAGCCATAAGAATAGCATGTCAGTGAACAGAAACTATGGTAGTGATCTTGCTTGGCGCACCTCAAGTCTCAGAGACCTGTCATGTGCCGACTAATGCCGGATGTAGAATAAAGGCTGAGAGCAAGAAAATAAAATTTCCACAATCTCCCTAAAGTAGGCAGGTAGGTATTTAGGCCAGCCCAATAAGTGGGTAAGTATATAGGTCCCCAGTAGGTAAGTAGGTATATAGGGCCCCCTGTCTGTAGATAGGTATAAAGGCACTTTCAGTAGCTAGGAAAGTATGTAGGGCCCATTAGTAAGTAGATGAATAGGTCCCCTCGGTAGGTAGGTATAAAGGTCCCTTCAATAAATAAATAGGTCTATAGATCCCCTGAGTATGTAGGTATATAGTGCCCCAATAAAAAACAAAATAAAAAATAATACTCACCTCTCTCCATTCCCCTGTTGATCAACTAAATTCTCGTTTTCCGCACAGGCGGCATGATATCATCATGCCACCTGCGTATTTATGCTATTTCATGCACCAGCAGCATGAACACAGTCCTACATCACGCATGATGTAGGACTGTCTTCATGCTGCTGTTGCATGGAAGGCCACAAGCCTGTTTTCCACAAGCCTGTTTGCAACTCACAGGAGAACTCCGTGAAGCTGGGGGATTTTGCTTCCTGTTCCTTGGTAGTTTTCAGCCTTATGCGTGTACTGACGATAGACATCCAGTGAAAAAGACCGCTGGCGCTCCGGGGTCACAGCAGCTGCCTAGAAGTCAGTAACACAATGGCAGTTTTATCTGAGGCACAAGCAAGGTGAGTCAATATTTTGTAGGACCACCTTTATCTTCAAAGACAGCTGCAAATTTGCACATCTAGAGGCTGGAATTTTTGCCCATTCTTCTTTGTAAAATAGCTCTGGCTCAGTCAGATTGGTTGGTGAATGTTTGTGAACAGAAATTTTCAAGTCAAGCCACAAATTCTGAATGGGATTTAGGTCGGGACTTTGACTGGGACAGTTTAACACATGAATATGCTTTGTTGTAAACCATTCCATTGTAGCTTTCGCTGTATGTTTAGAGTCGTTGTCCTGCTGGAAGGTGACTGCCCTGTAATTAGCTCCATCTATCTTCCCATCAACTCTGAGCAGCTTCCCAGTCTCTGCTGAAGCAAAGCTTCAACAACATGATGCTGCCACAACTATGCTTCAAGGTGGGGATGGTGTGTTCAGGGTGATGTGCAGTGTTGGCTTTCCTCCATACATAGGGTGACCTGTTCCAATACGATTGTGCCATTTTTTTGGACAGGCGCATTAATTTTACTATGCAAAGTATACCAGACGCCAGATTTTTTAAACTGATGTGGAGGCGCCTCTTTTTGGACATGTCGGCCATAGAGTTTAGGCATTTAGGCCAAAAAGCTCAATTTGGTTTCATCTGACCAATGACACATCAACCACAAGAATGGTGTGTCCCATAAATAGCTTTTTGCAATCTGCAAACAGAACTTCTTATGGTTTGCTTTCAAAAAGGATTTTCTTCCTGCCAATGTTCGATAAAGGCCAAATTTGTAGAGTACACCACTAATAGTTGTCCTATAGACAGATTCTCCACCTCTGCGGCTCCTCCAGAGCTGATCTGGTCTCTACAGCTTCTCCAGAGTGACCCTGAGTCTCTTGGCTGCTTCCGTAGTGCTTTCCTTGTCTGGACTGTCAGTTTAGGTGGACTACTTGGTAGGTTAGCATATGTGCTATACTCTTTCCATTTATGGATGATGGATTGCACAGTGCTCCGTGAGATATTTAGAGCTTGAGCTATTTTCTTTACCTAACCTAACCTTGCAATACACTTTACTTCAACGTCATCCATGAGCTCTCTGGTGCGTCTCTTGATTTTCATGATGCTGAGGCCTTCACAAAATAGCTGCAGTTATACGGAGAATAAACTACATACAGATGTACTCGATTCACTAACTAGGTGACTTCTAAGGCAATTAGGCAATTGGTCACAGTGGATTTTATTTAGGGGTATCAGAACATAGTGGGCTGAATATTTATTCACAACACAGCTTTCAGTTTTATACTTTGCAAATATTTGTAAACGCAAATATAATATTCTTTCCACTTCACAAATACTTGATACTTTGTGTTACTTTGACACATACAATTTAAAAAAAATACATTTAAGTTTGTGGCTGTAACATTTAGGAATGGGGAACAGTTCAACGGGTATAAATAGTTTTGCAACCCACTGTAGAAATGAGATTGTTAGACATATAGACAGACATATAGTTAGATAGACAGACTGATAAATACATAGATATCAGTCTATAAATATTGTGAGATAGTGACAGGCAGAGTTGTTGAGAGCAGGCATGTTTTGTGCCTAGAATACTCTCCTATTCTCCTCCTCTGTGGCTTCATTGGGTATTTGGGCAGATATGTGTCAGTGAAGGGAATGGTCTCTGTGAACTAAGCCGGCAGTTTGTTTGTCAGTAGCCTGGGGTTACTGGCAGAGTATTAGTATAATTGCTCCAAGCAGCTCAGTCTTAGTCGGGGACGTTTTTTCTGGGTGGGAAGCCATTCCTATGTACCAGGTAAGGCTGGGCCTGCAGGCCTGTGTGTGGGCCCTGATGGAACTGTGCTGCAAAGAGGAAAGTCATTTTTGTCACAACAGACTGTGTCTGTGTGAAAGGTAGTCAGGAGAAACCTGTCTAGTGAGTGCTCAGCCGAGCAGGCTTTTGTTTTCTGTTTTGCCTGAATCTAACGTCTTTTTATTTTGTGTCATTTTTTTTTTTCGAATAAACCCTTTATTGGACTTTATACCTTGTGTTACTGTCTCTGTCTGTGGAAACCTGGTTTGCCTACCTGATGCAGAAACTAATCCTCCACAATATATGTATATAAACACCCTTATACCAACAGAGAGAGAAAGAGAAAAAGAAAGAAAGGAAAGAAAAAAACAAAAAGAAAGAAAAAAGAAGAAAGAAAGAAAGAAAGAAAGAAAGACAAGAAAGAAAGAAAAAGAGAAAGAAAGAAAAGATAGGCTATAGATAAATAGAAACGAGATTAATAATCTCTGCACCCCATATTTTTACACTACTAAACAGAAAGATAGATAATCCTGTTCTATCTCCTCATCCCTCAATCTACATTTATCATCTCATGCTGAGCCTGATGTTCTATGGAGAATGTTTGTTTGTGTTGAGCTCTGTTTGTCTTCTATGGCAAACTACCAATTAACCAGTAAACCAGCAATCTGTAAATTATAGCTCTGTTCATTTCCCTGAGCTCTGGCTCACTGGCATCTTCCCAGCACCGGTGTCTGTATGGAGCCACCTTGTGACACTTCCTTGCCCTTGTCACATACACGCAGCGCTGACATCTGCTTCTTATTCACCTGACTGCTCCACTAAGGACGGGCTTCCGAAATTCCTGAAAAGACCTAAGTGCTCTAAGAACAGTCTCCAAACATCCTGCCTTCACAGCAGGAATATTCACACGATACCAGACAATTATATACTGCAAGGTAATTTCCGACTTAAATTGTCACTGGAAAGAAAAATGACAAAAACAAGGAAAAATATGAAACATTGCAGAAATGTGTAACTCAGAAAAAGAGATCAGGCTGTTTATGAGAAAACAATATCTGATCATGCTGTACTAATACTAGTTATAGCCTTGTATATAGGAGGCAGTATTGTAGTAGTTATATTCTTGTAAACAGAAAGCAGTATTATAGTAGTTATATTCTTATATATAGGAAACAGTATTATAGTAGTAACAATATTTCACAAATTGAGTACACCCCTCACATTTTTACGAGTATATTATAGCTTTTCATGGGACAACACTGAAGTTATGACACTTTGATGAAATGTAAAGTAGTCAGTGTAAAGCTTGTATAGCGGTATAAATGTGGTGTCCGAAATAACTCAACACACAGACAGCTGGCAACAAAAGTTAGTACACTCCTAAGTGAAAATGGACAAATTGTGCCCAAAAGTGTCAATATATTGTGTGGCCTCCATGATTTTCCAGCACTGCCTTAACTCTCTTGGGTATGGAGTTCACTGGAGCATCACAGTTTGCCACTGGAATCCTCTTCCATTTTTCTTGACGACATTACAAAGCTGGTGGAGGTTATAGACCTTGCGTTCTTCCACCTTCCATTTTAGGATGCCCCACAGATGCTCAATAGGGTTTAGGGCTGAAGACATGCTTAGCCAGTCTAGCACCTTTACCCTCATTTTCTTTAGCAAGGCAGCAGTCATCTTGGAGGTATGATTGGGGTCATTATCATGTTGGAATACTGCACTGCGGCCCAGTTTCTGAAGGGGGGATCATGCACTGGTTCATTATGTCACAGTACATGTTGGCATTCATGTTTCCCTCAATGAACTGTAGCTCCCCACAGCCGGCAGCACTCTTGCAGCTCCAAACCATGACCCTCCCACCACCATGCTTAAATATAGGCAAGACACACTTATCTTTGTACTCCTCACCTGGTTGCTGCCACACATGCTTAACACGATCTGAACCAAATAAGTTTATCTTGGTCTCATCAGACCACAGAACATGGTTTCAGTAATTCGTGTACTTAGTCTGTTTGTCTTATGCATCATCTTTAGAAGAGGCTTCCTTCTGAGAAGACAGCCATGCAGACCAATTTAATGCAGTGTGCAGCGTATGGTCCGAGCACTGACAGGCAAATTCTCCACCCCTTCAACGTCAGCAGCAGCAATGCTGGCAGCACTTATAAGCCTATTTTGAAGAGACAATCTCTGGATATGATGCTTAGCAAGTGCACTCAACTTCTTTGGTCGACCATGGTGAGGCCTGTTCTGAGTGTTTTGTTAAACCACGGTATAGTCTTGATAATCGTGCTGCATCTCAGGTTCAGGGTGTTTGCATCTTCTTATCTCCTAGGTCATCTTTGTGTACAGCAACAATTCTTTTTTTCAGATCCTCAGACAGTTCTTTGCCATGAGGTATCATGTTGAACTACCAGTGACCAGTATAAGAAAGTGTGAGAGTGATTATTCCCAATTTAACACACCTGCTCCCCATACAAACCTGAGACCTTGTAATACTAACGAGTCACATGACACCATTCAGGGAAAATAGCAAATTGGGCACAATTTTCTTATTTACTTTATAACTTGTAGACCCTGGCACAATTTCATTATGGGGCGTGACACATGCTCTGAAATTTCGCCACAATAGTTTCTGTTTATTAGTAAATATAGTATGTAAGTCGGATGCTTGCAACTTGGGGACTACCTTGTACTCTTGTATTCCTCTTTACAGTGGAAGGAATTATAGTAGTTTTATTATTGTACATATGGGACAGTATTATAGCAGTTATATTCCTGTACATAGGGGCAGTAAAATAGTAGTTATATTCATGTATATAAAGGGCAGTATTATAATAGCTATATTATTCTACATAGAAACAGTATAATAATAGTTATATTCTTCTACAAAAAGTGCAGTATCAAAGCAGTTATAGTTCTCTACATAGGAGGCAGTATTATAGTATTATTATTATTATATTCTTCTATATATTAGAAGTATTGTAGTAGTTATAGTCATGTACATAAGGGAAGTTTTACAGTAGTTTTATTCTAGTACATAGAGGAAGTATTATGGTAGTTATATACTTCTACATTAAGGGTAGTTTTATTGCAGTTGCTGCTTCACTATTATAAGGGTCTAACTTCTGTCTGTAAATTTCTTTCGGCCCCCAAAAATAACAGGTCAGCTAATGACTATAAAGTGCATTTACTCAGGATTTCTTCTTATTATTTAAAGCAACATTTCACCCTCCTCCACCTCCTATTTCACATTTACATCTGACCATGGCTGGAGCAGACACATGACAACTCTAGTTTGTTAGCACTAAATAGACCTGGGTCAAAATTATCCTCTTGTCTCCATCTTACAGCCTGATTGCAGTGCCTCGTTTTTCCCCATAGAAGGTGTGCTGCAGAGATCGTACAATAAAAGCCCATGGCACGTCAGCTATTACCTTAATCTGGAGATTAGAGAGTATAATGGAAGCAGCAAAGTTTGAATGGGTTCTTAATCGACTCATGGGGATACAGAAATGATTTGATTCATTTATAATTCATAGGGAATACTAAAGAATCCTAATAGCATTTGCTAAGGACCCATTAATTCATAATTACAGAAAGCCTCTGCTAGCTGTCAGCACGAATCCCCGTCTTGTCGATATGCTTCATCAGGTTGTCTATAAGATGTTGATTTGTCCTTTGAGGTCTACAGGTGAGTCAGTGAGGACAGTGTTATATAATATTATATGGGAAACATCTGTAACCACTCAGCTAAAGAGAGGTAAAATTGTATTATGTCTCCTACAACAAAAACAGGACAAAGGAACCCTTTTGGGGTTGAAAGTCCATAAAATGACTGCAAGAGGATGTATACAGTTATGATCTCTGGTGTCAGGCACATAGATACACCTGGGTAGCCGGTATATGTGGATTTCAGTCATGCCAGTGTGGGATGACTATGTCGTTGCTATAATCCCGTGACTTAGTCCTCGTTGTACCAATTTCCAAATTAATATCAGAATGGACATGCGCATTATGTTGGAAAATTGACGCCTGATACCAAGCAAATTCAGATGCAAAATTGTTTATTTTGGTTAACACATACAGATTTTTTATATGGTTGATTTAGAGGTATGTCAACATTAACACCATCATCATTACTTCACATTTTGATTCCAATTTACAATACCATTGGTTACTTTAATCATTATACAATACAATTGGTTACATACAATAAACATTCTCCATTTTACACAAGTCGCCACATTTACATTATCTTTGTTTTGCTTTTACTAATAATTAATTTGCCGCATACCAGCTAGTATTCAAACAGTTATCAGTAAAGTATTTAATTAACACGTGTAAAACAACTTATCCAACCATTTTTTTGATTATTTGAATACTAAGAAAACAGATTGTCTTGGGTGACTAGAGAATCTAGGAAAACAACTCTATGAGCCAGCACTTGAGCATAGAAGGCAAATGCAGTCAGGTCTTCTTACACCATGACCAAGACCATGAGTAAAGGTCATGTGACCTGAAACGCGTCGGTCCTAACAGCTTGTAACCTAACCCATACTTGTAGTCTCTTGTGTGGACATTTACAGCATGTTTTGCTTACGATTCTAAGAGGTATTAATAAAGAGAATGAGTATTTATTTTAAGAAGACCTGACTGCATTTGTCTTCTATGCTCAAGTGCTGGCTCAAAGAATTGTTTTTGTTGAAACTTGGAGGGGTGGCGCCCAGAACCGTGCACTGAGCAAGGTACCAGGTGAAGCCTACACACGCTGAAAAAGGTGAGCTGTTCATCCATTTTTTTGGACTTTCTATAGAGAATCTAGGGGACTTTTTAATGGCCCTAAAAGTTACTGGGAATTAAGTGATGGAATGTTACAGCAATCATTTCAGGTGCCATGCTGATGTAAGTAATATAAACAAATGTGTACCATCAGCAATCAGTAACCGGAGGAACAAAATCCAGATCAATAGAAGAATAGATGAGCTAAAATATTTCAGGTCAGTAACAATAATTAATAAATTCTTCTGACGTCTGTTTGGAAACTATAAGACTGAAGAACTAATTAAATCATTTAACCCTTTTTCTGCTACTAGTGTGTGTTTCTATAGTGGGCCCTGTATCCTCTCTTTCTCTCTCTCTCTGCAGGGGAGGAATTCTGGCAATTCTGGAATTATTTAATCATTTGGTACTGTCCCTGGGCTAGCTACAGGGCCTGCATGTCCTCTAGCACACTCTTCCCCTCTTTCAGGAGAGTTTCCCAGGCTGTCCTAATTTTCTTCACTCCTTATTGCACTCTTCTGTCTATCTGTCCCTGATGTCCCTCCTCCTGTGAGCCACCAGGTGGATGATGTGCCGTTAGCTTGTCCACCTCACTGCCAGTTAGTGGGCGAATTATTCCAGATGCTGGAACTGGAACAACTAAACTTAACATAACTCATTTCAGAACTCAACTGAACTCCCAACATGGCAGACTTCTTTTATCAGGACCTGCAGACCCTCTCTTCTTCTCCACTCTGCAGGAATACTCGTACTTCTCCACTTTAAGGTATCCCTGCTCTCAATAATGTGCTCTGAACTATCGAGGCTTGTTCACCCGTAACCTCTCAACTTTTACGGGACGTTCCAGCGCTGGACTGCACACGTAAAGGTTGTATATTAAGAATCTGTTTAATTTCACATAGAGGAAGACGTGTTTTGTGCTGTAATGCACTTCATCTAGTTCCACACTGAGCAACAGAAGTAATGTCAATAATGTGCTCTGTTATACTTAACCTTTTATTAACATATGCATACTGTATATACACTTTGCATACAAATCTAAATCAATAACACTGTTCCTAGAGGTGGTCTCACCTCCTATATTCCCACCAATCCTGAGATAGGAGAGGCCACGGCCGGTTTGTTCCCTAGAAGTCTAATACAGAAGGGCAGTGTATGTGTTGTGTACCTATCTGTCGCAACAGATCCTTTCTTTTTCCCCTGCTTCTAGTAGTTCTCTCCACCAAGTTTTCTTACTTATTCCCTGCTGGCTATAGTTATTTAAAGGGCACCGTCCCCCTTCTCTGCCAGATTATTGGTGAGTTTTGCAGCATCTAGAGTTTTGATCTGTATACTGATCTCCAGTTTTGACCCTTTGGCTTTTTTCTGACTATTTCAGTAGCCTGCTGCCTGTCCCGACATTCTGCCTACGACTCGTGACGCAAGAACTTTGTTACATGTCTTTGTGAAATCCACCTGCCCTGACCTGTGGCTTGTGACTATGCCACCTGTCCCTCCACTACTGTGCCTGTCCATTAACTGTCACTGTAGGCAACTATTTTGGGAGTAGCGACCTGAAAGTTTCTTGCAACACCTTGGGTTAAAAGGTGAAGACTAAGTGGCTCCTTAATCTCTGTTCCTCTGCAATTAAATTGATGCCTGTGATGGTTGTCATACAGAGGAATCTAGCACCCATACTACTCTATCCCTACCCTTTTTGGCAGTATACTGATGTATCCCGGTCATAGAGAGGACAAATGGAAATACTTCTGGCCTTGATCAGGCTATGTAACTCTATAGATTTACTTTCAGGTAAGGTTATACACACTGGAAAGACAAATACATGTCAAGCTTATTTACTAAAACTCTTGGTTTAACTGAAATGGATTTAGGATTTTCAGCTGACATTAAAGGGGTTGTATACTTTATGTTGTTTTTATTTATTATGGAGATCTTAGTAATTCAGAGAATTTTCTAATACAGATGTATAAAAAATTCTGCAACTCTTTTATACAAATGCACAAGGCTCCTATCTAGAAATGAAAAAAAATGGTATAGCCCACATTCCTGTCCATAGTAATGGCTCCTATGGAGGAACTGTATGGACCAAACATGGTGTCAGTCATGTGACCTCCTTGAAACCAATTAGCAGCAGGGTTATGTGATATCTGTGAGGTAACTGAATAGGAATTAAAATGGTTATTCCAGAAACTTCTTCACTTTATGTAGTTACTTGTATATCTGCTGTCTTTCTTGGGGAAAACATTTTGTTAATAAAGTTTACTATTAAAAAAAAAGCAGAAAGATGAGGTACAGTGTTTTTTTTACATAAACTGACAGACATGATGAGACGCTGCTGGAGGTTGTCCTTCTCCTCAATAACCTACAGTTGCTTGGCTACCCGAGGTTTGCCCATACAGGTGCTCCATGGGAGCTATTACTATGGACAGCAATGTGGACTGTACCATTTTTTTTCTCTAGGTAGGGGACTATTGCTATGCTTACAGAGATACGGAAGCAAAACTGTTAATACATGTATATTAGAAAATTGTACAATTTCTTATTGTATACATAATAAGTAAAGACATTATAAAGATGTTATAAAGTGGACAACCCCTTTAAGTTTAAAGGGGTTGTCTCACTACAAGGATTGCTTTTTATGTTAAAGATCTTGCAAAAACAAGTCACTTTGTAATAGGTGTCCATTAACAGTGTCCTACCTATTCCTAGATATATCCTCTTGTATGGGCTGTATCAGCTCCTCAGGTCGCTATAGCTACAGACCTGTTTGATCTCTCCTGATAGGCTGCCAGCACTGGTTGCTATAGCTACAGACCTGGCTTCTACTGCAGCCTAGTGGAAGCCAGTAAACATGCCCCTGAATTCAGAGTGACACCAAGAAAACAGGACTGCGATAAGAAGAATCAATGTAGTGAGACAACCCCTTTAAAAGTAAACCGTTAACATGAAAATGCTATAGATAAGTTGCCTAGCACACTTGTTAATAGAATTTTCAGTACTAGACTAATATTGCAGTCCGCATCAATGAATATAGTCAAATTGTTCGCACCTGAATCATGCAAAAATTCAGATTTTCATGAACATGCATATAGCGATAGCTGTCAATCAACGAGTAGCACTGCCTACTGGACTTCTAAGGCCTCGTTCACAAGGCTTATATTGCTCCGGTGGCGCGTACTGCGCGCCGTGATTTGCCTGCAGTACGGCGCCAATCCGCGGCAGCAATTAGGTAATCCTGCTTCATAGAGAACGTGGAATCCGTCGTCCTCCCCGCTCGGCAATCGCCGCGGGGGAGAAAGTGACATCACATTATTTACGCCGCTAAGGCCGTTAACAATGCAATTGTCTATGGTCGGAGCCCGCCCTCGTCACGCGCTCCAGCCCCAGCCCGTCCCGCCCCTAATGTTCACGGTGGATTTGTGAGCTCAATACGGCTCACAAATCCGTCGGGAATAAGCCGTGTGAACACGGCCTAAGTCCACAATGAATTTACCGTATATACTCGAGTATAAGCCGAGTTTTTCAGCACAAAAAATGTGCTGAAAAATCTCCCCTCGGCTTATACTCGAGTCACTGTCTGCGCTCGGGCGCTGCGATGGCCCGAATGCCGACAGGGACGCTTCAGCTATATGCGGCTCCTCAGGGAGCGCATATAACTGAAGCCGAGTACAGCGCACAGTGTCCGGGCGCTGCGCTGGCCCGGGCACTGTCCGCGATCCCTTCACCTATATGCGACTCCTCCGGAACGCATATAAGTGAAGGGATACCACTGCGGGACACAGAGCGAGCGCTCCATGCTCCGCAGTGGCCTCCGGGCGGCCGCAGACTGGCGGCTGTCCGGAGCTCCCGGCACAGGCAGCGTGCATGTCATCACGCTGCGTGCGCAGTCTGATGACGTCACCCGCCTGTGCCGGGAAGACCCGAGGAGCGCAGGGGAGTCTGGAGCAGCGGGGATCCAGGTAAGTGATTATTTTTTTATTTTTTTAAACTGCCTATACCTGCCTACAGCTGCCTATACCTGCCTATACCTGCCCTATACCTGCCTACAGCCGGCCCTATACCTGCCTACAGCTGCCTATACCTGCCTACAGCTGCCTATACCTGCCCTATACCTGCCTACAGCCGGCCCTATACCTGCCTACAGCTGCCTATACCTGCCTACAGCTGCCTATACCTGCCCTATACCTGCCTACAGCCTGCCCTATACCTGCCTATGGGGCCATATACCTGCCTATTACCTGCGTATGGGGCCATATACCTGCCTATAATCTGCTTATGGGGGACATATAACTGCCTATTACATGCCTATGGGGCCATATACGTGCCTTTTGGGACATATACCTGCCTATACCTGCATATAGGGCCATATATCTGCCTATAATTGCCTTTGGGGGACATTAAACTGCCTATGTAATTTTATTGGTATCCATTTTTATTTTTAAAATTTACCAGTAGCCGCTGCATTTTTTACCCTAGGCTTATACTCGAGTCAATAAGTTTTCCCGTTTTTTGGGGCAAAAGTAGGTGCCTCGGCTTATACTCGGGTCGGCTTATATTCGAGTATATACGGTAGATTAAAATGAATAAAATACAAGTTGTACATTATATATCAATTTGCTCAGCTCCTTCTGCCCTATAACGTGATACTGACAGAAGAGATTGCTTGATCAAGATGACACATTCCCTTTCACTGTAGATAAGCCAGTGTCAGGCAGCTGCTGCCAAGGCAAATATGATCATGAGGCGCATCAACAAGGACATAAACATGATGAGAACATAGTTCTACCAACTTACCAGTCACTACATCACTAGTTGGAGCACACAAGGAATACTGTGTGCAGTTTAGGGCACCAAAGCACAAGAGACACTAAAGCTTGAGAGGTTTTAACCCCTTACTGACATGTGATGCGTGGATACGTTATTATACCGGTAAGGAGCTATGGAGCGGGCTCACAACCTGGATCTTCTCTATAGGAACCGACACCCACCACTAATATCAGTCACCAAACCCTAATGGTTAATCACTTAGAAGCAGAAGCTATTGCAGCAGTGGATTTAAATGGATGAGAAATGTTAGGCCTCCCTGTGACCATATAACGGGGTGCCGAGCTCTTACCATGGCAACTGAAAACCTAATTAAGGCTTCCCATGTTGGTGCTTCTGTTACTGCCTGCCTCAGACAGTAAGTAATAGCACCGTCGTCTGCATTTAAATAATGCAGAAGAGTGTACAAGCGATCAAACCCTCTAGTGGTCAAATACTATTGGGGGACTATGTTTTATGTAAAAATGAAGAAAGTTTTAAAGATAAAAAATAAAACAAAAGGTATTAAAATTTCAAATCCCCTCCTCTCCTTTGCCATATTATTAATAAAAGAATAAAATAAAAAGTTACACATAATTGGTTGGGTCATAAAAGTCTAATCTATTAAACTATAATCTATACCATGTACTGAACATCATAAAAGAAAAAAATTCCAAATGCCAAAATGGCATTTTTAGTCACTTAATGTCCTAAAAAATTTAAATAAAAAGTGATCATATGTCTATGTAGATGGAAAAATAAAAAAGTTATGGCACTTGGAATGTGGGGAGGAAAAAAAATGAAGAGTCAAAAAATTATGATCTGCTGTTGTTAAGGGGTAAAAGGTAGACAACACAATAAACAGAAAAAGTATCATAATTATAGTTATTTATTTTAGAAAAAGAAGGCTGAAGGGTGACCTAATAATTATGTATAAATACATCAAAGGTCAATACATAGATGATCTATTTATAACAGGGGTCTTAAACTCACCCTGTTAAATGTGACGCACAAGGATGGGCTGTTGATGGACTTCAAATTCAATGCAATACAAAATTATTGCCAAGGTTGTTATTTATGGAGCAATACCAAATATGTGTACATTTGTGAGTGATCATCATTTTTTTTTTTTTTTTACCTTATTATATATTTTTTTTTAAATTACCCAGTATGGGAATGGACTGGCATTATTGCTAAATAGACTTTACTTCAATTTATTACACCAACTGTCAGGCAGGGCTTGGCAGGCCCATGTCACAGAAAGATCAAAGGATGATATTAGGCCTTCTAGCGGACACAGCAACCATTGGCACCCTGCAATTGCACAGTGGGTTGCCAATGGAGAACGCAGGGAACCACCTCCCCATATCTAATCCATTACATACCATGATTGCACCCAGACACCCAGGATCGGAGTAAACTCTGGTCCTGGCCATTAGAGCAGCACTCTGACATCATGAGATCTCCAATCCCCCGCGGACAGCAGATGAAAGCCTCAGGGGCCACAGGCAGCCTATGTGTGTGGGACCCCAGATTTATACCAAGAGCTCTAACTATCAGATGGGGCCATACTCTACATCCACAGGATAGGAGAGGATTCTTTACTGTAAAAGCAGTGACACTATGAAGCTTGCTGCTGGAGTTGTAGGGGCCTTGTTGCCTGTCTCGACTATATTACAAGTTATGATTACTAGGCTACTGGAGATGGGCCATTGATGCAGTGATTTACGTTGTTATATTATAAATCAGAAAGGAATATTTACAATTAAGACAATTGGCTTTGTTTTCATGGGAGTTTTTGTCTTCCTCTGGATCAACATTGAACATTATTAGATTACATTGGAAGAACTTGTATCTTTTCTCAGCTTTACAAGCTATGTTACTTAATATTCATCAACATATGTATGGATGTACAGCATGTATGAATATATGGATATATTTTCAGCAGAAAAATGAAAAGGCAGACTAGAGAAAAATGAGATGAAGACTGCAGCAGGACACGGCTATCTGATATAGCTCACATAGTATTTAGTAGTTCAGCTCTAAATTACTTCAGACAACTTCCAGCAACTAAGATTTGTTCAAGAGATTTTGCAAACATTGCAGCTGCCAAATTGGAGCTCTCCCTTATTTCCAGCTCCCCTGGGGAAGAGAAATGTAATAGTCCCAGCTCCATCTCTACTGCTTTCTCACAGAAAACCTATTGATTTCTGCCTTAAGAGGAACACGTTCTAAACACCTTTAATTCAAACCTGAACCCAGAAGCTGACTCATTGATTTTGCCTTTTGGAGAGAATTTGTATCTAATCGGTTCCAATATCATATCATCAGCTGGTAATAGGTGAGGAGTTGACCCTGCAATGTTACCCAAGCTGAAGTCAGGATGGAAGGGGTTATTTTAATGTAACATATAAGTGATGAACAGCATTGGGCTGTACGTGCCATTCTGCGACTTTCCTACACATTTCACACCATTCCTGTTAAGATGCACGTGATTGGCTTAGAAATCAGGAAATCAGTAAATGGTATTACATATGATGAGATTAAATACACCAGCTCAGCAGATAATATCACATCTGATAAGCAGCGCAAAACAAAATCCACATCTTTAAGGTTGTAAATACCCATGCAAAAAAACTCACTAGTGGATGTGGATTTTGCTGTGGATCTATAGTGGATTTTGCTCCCCATTTTCCACTATTGACTTAAATAGGGAAAGTAAAAAAAAAACCATAAAGTGTATTAATAAATCATTAAAAATACATAGTATTTGAATGAGTATAACTATCACACATTGATGTTAAAAAGTCAACATCTAATGAAATAGCACAACCCCAAGCACATCCCCTTGACCCTTTGAAGAAGCGCAGGCGAAATGTGCGTTGGGGAATGCACGTTCCCTTAGAAGTGTCTCCTATACCACTCAGGTAAGTAATCCTTTATCATGTTATTCTTTCTTTATTACTGTCTTGTCATTTGCATGTTCCTATTATCATGGTATTCTTGATTACTATTCAGGTAGTTCTTGGGTTTTGCTATTTTATTAAGTGGTGAATTTTTAGCATCAATTTTTTTTATATTTATAATCATTCACATAATATGTATTTTTCATGATTGCTTTATGAATTTTATGAATTTTTAATTACAATATAGCATTTGTCCTTTTTTGGTATGGTTTTGTAATTTTGCATTTACGCTATTGAATATTTGTATTCATATGCTCATGGAATTGTTTATAGGTTTGCTTACATGGGGAAAGGCAAGACTATCAGATTTCAGTGTGCATTTTGCCTTATCCTATTGAAAAACCAATTGGTGTGAATGTTAGCATGCAGATTTACAGCCTTAAGATAAATTCACATGATGGATTTTTAAACAGAACTCAATGTGGATTCCCTGTTAGATTCCACTACATGCAGATCTAGTTAGGTTCATGATTTTTGGATATGGGATGAAACTCTCCACCCAATACAACTCAAACAACCATAATCTAAACTCTAGAATAAATGCAGAAAACACTTTATAATTTGGTGTCAAAATGGTCATAGCTTTAATCAAATCACAGAAGTCCAACAATTGTAGAAGGAGTCAGGTGAAGTGTTGGGCCATTGTGTGAGTTTCCCAGCTGTCTGACATAAAAAGCCCAGCCAGATAGCAATAAAGTGGGCGGCACGAACCACAGTGCTCGCCCCTGGATGACATTACCATAATGTCATCCTTAAATAGAACCTGTCACATGGATTATGTTACCCTTGCTGAGGGCAGCACAAGTTAGTGACAGACCTGCTGTTTCCAGCACTGTGCCCCTTAAGGTATGTTCACACGGCGTTTTTTAAATACGTCTTTGGATACATTATACATACCGAATAACCCGAAGACGTATTTAACAAAGTTCCAGGCAGATCTCATTGATTTCAATGTACAAAACGTATCGCCGTTCACACAATATCTTTTGTACATACATTTTTATATTGTGTAAAACGGATGTTTTTAAAGAAGTGACATGCTAATTCTTGTCCATTTTTTTCATGTCAAATCCTCATCAGAAACAATGGGGTACGTTTTCGGAGGTTCGAAAATGTCCCCAAAAACGTACCACACTTTATGCATCCAAAAAATGTATTGGTTCCAAATTTGAATGTCTGCTACTAATAGGGTATTATTAGTTATTTTGAAAGAAAATTTATTGATAAACGCATTCAAAATACGGATCCAAAAACACACCAAATACATATTGCAGATGCGTTTTTGGAAACATTTTTTGGATGCAGTTTAGGATTGATTTTCAATATGTTAATTAACGTATTGAAAAAACGTATTGGACATGTATAAAACACGCCATGTGAACATCCCCTTATTCTGTAAGATGCAACAGTTTCAGAGTATTTAATGCTCAAATCTGGCAGTTTGCAGCCAGAAAAGAGTCCAGCTTATTCATGAGCAGGTGTTAGCCCCACCCACCCAAGGCTAGCCCCGCCCACCTGACAGTTATTCACATGTTTCTACCTATTCAAAGTAATAGGTTAATCAGTTGTGAGGTGGGCAGGGCTAGCCTCAGGGGGCGGG
Source organism: Phyllomedusa bahiana (assembly GCA_025379985.1). Lineage (NCBI taxonomy): Eukaryota > Metazoa > Chordata > Amphibia > Anura > Hylidae > Phyllomedusa > Phyllomedusa bahiana. The sequence continues at coordinate 158,160 of JAODAL010001238.1, read as the reverse complement.
TCATGAATTAGACTCTTCTCTGGCAGAACAGGCTCAAAACTGCCAGATTTGAGCATTAAGAGTAACATGTATATACGGGGCTGTACCAGTATTCTGGTGTCCTGTCAGCCCAAAAACTGAAACTCCAGTTCTTCTGGTGAGAAGAGAGAGAGAAAACTGGAAGTTACATCTATTCCTAAACCCCACCCTCCTCAAAGTAAAATCCTACCCTTCCACATACTCCTCCCTTTCACAGTACAACCACCCTTGCTGATATCTATACAACTCTACAGACAGGAGCTACAGGACTATGCAGTACTATAGATTGCCCTACCAAAGACATGTCCCCTTTTGCTCAATGCTTCTCACAGTAAAACACCTACTCCATCTGTTAAAAACCATACAGCTATACAGACAGCAACCAAAAGACTATAAACGAGCTACAGGTCCCCCCATCCCAAAATCATGTCCCCCTTCGCTTAGGCTCCAGGGGTTCTTTTAGAGACACAGCTATAGGGGGTGCATAGGTAGCAGTTGCTACTGGGACCTGGAATCTGAGGGGGACCAAACGCCCCTCTGACACATAAGAAGACATTAGTTTATAAATTGCACATAGCCCCAAAGCTTCAAGTTTTGCCTCTGGTTCCATTTATTTGATTAGGTGCTCCATGCTGCAGTTCACACTGTGATCTACAGTGCAGATTTTCTACGCCACGAATTTCAAATCTGTGGTGCAGAAAAAAATGGACACATGCATTATTTAAAGTGAATGTTGCTCTGATTCTGCTTTCGGCTGGGGTGATACAAATTAGCTCTATTCATACTCAAGGCGAGAACTGCTTCTGCAGAGATAAAGTCCTTGGCACAAGTCAAATTTTTCTAATTAAAACATACCCTTAGGTATAATTTTTAGATATGATTTTTCTACATTGACTTCAGTAGGGGAGGCAAAATCAGCATAAAACATAACGTCCACAGAAAATCCCCAATAAAATCTGCTGCAATTCTGCCCCATTTGCATTTACCCTGAAAACGACATATTTTATTCTGCAAACCCCCTGTGGATCTGTCCTGCTTGAATGTACCCTAACATGTGAAAAGCTAAGATACTTCTGCTGCCCTGACAACATTACACATTACACAGTTCTGTAAACAGTATCCTACATGATAAGCTTAGCTACAACACCTCAACAGACAGTGTTACACATGACTGGTTTAGATACAACAGATCTGCAAACAGTATTACACGATGGGCTTAGATACAGTGGCTTAGCATGTATTGTATTTGCTGCCGATTTAGATTTTTTTCCCGTCCCTGCTCACTAAGACCCATAACTTTTTATTTTTCCATCAACATAGTTGTATGAGGGCTTGTTTTTTTGCGGAACAAGAAATACTTTTTAATAGTGCCATTGACCATAATATATAATTATATAATGTACTGGGAAACTGGAAAAAAAGTAATTCTGCCATGTTTGCAGGGATTTTGTTTTTATGGCATTCACTTTTGGGTATAAAAAATTTGTGATCTGTATTCTGCAGGTCGGTACAATTCCAATGATACCAAATTTGTAGAGTTTTTGCCATATTTTGTACTGTTAAAAGAAATAAAAACATTTTCTATTTTTAAATTTTGCACTGCAGCGCTATTTTCTGCGACCAATATCTTTTTGGATTTTTCACCTATGGACCTGAGCGAGGGCTCCCTTTTTGCAGGCTGAAGAGTAGTTTTTATTGGTACCATTTTGGGATACATATGACTTTTAGATAACTTTTTATTCCAGTTTTCTGGGGACGTGAAATGACCAAGAATTTTCATTCTGTTCACTACATGGAATAATTGATGTTATTTTTTAATAGATCAGACTTTTATGGATGCAGCAATACCAATCATTTGTAACTTTTTTATTTTATTTGTAAAATGCCAAAAGGGGTGGTGTTTTGAACTTTAATATTTTTAAACTTTTTTTTAATTTTTATACTTGTACCTGTAGGCCCTCCTATACTGCAACTTCCTGCCTAAAATGGGCTCAGGATGTCTCTAACAGCTAAGCCTATACTTAGCTTTAACCCTATTCCTATTCGGATTTAGGATTATTTACAGGTTAATTTACTGCTTCCCAATCTAGCAGCACTCTCAATGTGGCATTACTTCCTGCGTCTGGTTACCATAACATTGAGTTATGGAAATCGGAACAGATGTTGGACTGAAAGTAAAATTGGAAGCACCACAGAGTGGTAAACTAACTTGTAAAAAGCCATGCAAAGTCTGAACCCCAACCCCAATTTAGAGTTAGCTTCAAACTATTGCTGATTTTTGCCAAAAGTTCATTCTGGCAGACCGGAATCAAATCACTTAAATTTGGGTTGAACTTGACATCAACCCATGTCTGAAGCACTCCATAGTCTGTAACCATAGAAACACAGTCTACAAGAGAATATAAGAGTCATTACTCACTAAAAATAAAGAAACACTCAATATTAGGAAAAAAATATATGTCAAAGTGCTATATTAAGAGTTACCATGATATAATAAAATATCCATAAAACTCAGTCATATGAATAAATGCATAAATATAATAACCAAATAGAATATCCACCTATCCAAAAAGCTGGTGGCACTTCCCTCTAAAGGCACTGTGACGATAAACAATACATGGGAGGAAGGATGAGTTTTTCTGATCTTCGGCTGCTGCAACACAAGCTGCTAGAAACAGGGGTTTAACAGGGGTGAAGTTCCCGCCACCCCAGGAACGCTGACCAATGAAAAGTTGTTGCTGGGCGCAGGCAGATTTTTAGAAAGATTCTCTGGTAAGCTTTTGGCCTCAGGAGACAGTTAACCCGGTAGTCTCTTCTCATTGATTAGCCTTAAATACGTAGGCAAAGGTAAAAAAAAGACTATTACCAAATACATTGCTGTTTTGATTTTGCTTCCTTTCAGAGCCAGAGCAGTTCTTCTCTCCTGCTTGCCTACACAAGCTTCCGTAGATTGCCGACCATCTCTTTCTGCTCTAACAGTCCTGGTTTGGATGATACTGTCTGCTGCTCCTTATCAGCAGCACAGGAGCTTGTTTATGTTTATTATAGAAAAACGTTACCCTTCAGAGCTCTGTGGCCTTCTGCCAAACTGCCCAAACCCCTTTATGACCAATACACCAATAGCCTGAACAGAAAGTGGGAGTCTGAAGCTGAGGGGGAGGAGCATGATGAGAAACAGCATGGTGAGAACACCCCTTCCAACAACGCAAAGAAACATGTGAATTAAAGGGGTTGCGCCAGCAATGATATTTATCATCTATTTAGAGAATAGGTGCTAAGTGTCTTATCACTGGGGGTCCCACCACTGTGACCCCTACCGATCACCAAATACATTGACCAGCAGTCCACACTAAGCAAGGAAGGCTTCGAATGAAGCATTGGTCAAAAGTACAAATTAATACTTCATTTAAAGTCTATTAGACCAATGGAAATAGCCAAGTACAGCGCTCAGATATCGTTGTGGATCCCAGAGACTTTGAATGGAGCAGTCGTTTGCATGTTCGGCTGTTGCTTCGTTCCAACCACAATGAGGAAGGACAGGGGACTTGAGTCTCCAGTTTAAGCAGGATAAGGAATTCCACAACATACTAAATAGACATACGTTAATTTTTAGTAAAAAGATGAGCTTTATTTAAACATTGTGGCTGAGATGCATTAGGGAAAGGAAAAAAGTGTGTGGGGGGAATAAATTGGGAAAAAGCGAAGTTCACATGACATCTCTCTCAAATACATCCGTGTGACATAATGGTATATCGAATTGGTATATCCTATTGTTCATTGAGTAGAGTGGTTATTCTGCATACAAAATTCTTTTGAAGAAAAATGTATTTCCGGTTAAGTACCCTTGAATGGATGTGGAAAACCATGGGTGATTTAGCAGAGGTCTTTAGTTGTTGGTGGATCAGAGTTTGTGGAGATTCATACTTGTAGGCGTTTTTCCTGTTTGTAATGTTCTCCTATGGCGGCCAATATGCTGAGGAGGTGCTATAGCCTATAACAATATCCGACATTTTGGTTCTAGCAAGCCTTTATCAAGTAATAGGTACTGTGGTCTAATGGGGACGGCGCCCTGAGCAGCGGTAGAGTTTTAGTAGTCTGTGGGTGTCCCAGTGATCAGATATTTAACACAACTGTGATAGGTTGACAAATTAAAATTATGACAACTTTAAGACATAGTCACCTAAAAGGCTGTCATATTATGAGTCATTTTCTATTCCCATGGGGACCATATAGACTGTACAGTGGATATTTATTTAATGTTCTATTTTAGATACTTGACAGCCAAGGCCTTTTCTACAATTATGTATCTATTTTGGGCATGATGGAATGTATTCCCGCTGAGCTGACTTCAGCACCCCTTTAAATAGACAGTAAATCAATTGTGCAAAGTCCTATATACCCTAGGGAAGTGGCAGCTTATGAATGGACTCCTCAGAAAAGGTGAAGTCAATGATTTTTAGTGTAGGGACTCATGCTGTCAGGAAAGAACCATTTGCGTGTTTGGGAAGTGAATTTTTCTTAACCAATCTTTCATCACAATTATAGATTAAAAACTCAAAAAGCCCAGGTTTTTCAGTCACTTCTTAGTGCAGCTGATAAGTGCAGTTGCCTAGTATTCATTATACCTTGAGTTTATGAGCTTAGATCTCTTAGCTGTCACTGATAATGTACAGATAATTTAACCATCCTGTATGGATAGTGACAAATTTAATTAGTGGCACAACCTCTGAAGACAATGTACACCAATAGGCTCCATATTCTCATGAGATCATTTTTCTATGTGCCTCTGGGGTCCATCATAGGAACTGTATAGACAAAGCTGGATGAGATTTTGTATTTTAATTTCTTATTATAGATACATTAGAACAGGGGTCTGCAACATCGGCTCTCCAGCTGTTGGGAAACTACAACTCCCATCATGCATTTCTATAACCTATATCAGTGGGCATGATGGGAGATGTAGTTTCCCAACAGCTGAAGAGCTGACATTGCAGACCCCTACATTAGAACAATAAAACAATTAGTGGCAAAAGTCTATATACCCTATAATGGTAGCATTATGATATTGTTGCAACATCCTCAGAAGAGCAGGGCAATGCCATGTCAATGAGCCTTATTTCAAGTGTGAGCAATTAATGGTGTCAGGACAAGAACGCATTTTGCATTGAAATTTGGGATAGTGTAATTATCTTCTCTGAGACCAGTATCTTGTCCATCAACATGATTAATTTGATTATAAAGCTGCTAAGAAGCCACATTGAGCTGTGTTGCTGTCACCTCTCTTGAAGTGACAGCTGGATAAAGGCTCCCTGCCAGTTGCCGCTCAGGTGGGGTTTCTGCCTGATTAATGGAGTTAGAAGCTCTTGCTTCATCTGGATGCAATGCCTTACAATAATTCTTCCTGTAATGAGAAAACGGCAACTTAAAAAAAAAAAAAAAAACTCAGGACACAGTAAAAAAAAAAAGTCTTTTTATATTGAGATGTCATTATTAGAAAGATGCGTGTAGTCTTAGAGATATGCTGTGGTTATGTAATGGACATTGTTCTTTAATGAGCTGCCAAGCATTTGATAACATGATGGAGTCAATGGAGGGAAATTGTCGACTTTAGCACAGTGCAGCTGAATCACTCACTGTAAATAGCATGTGAAGAGAAAGTTGCAGTTAAAGGGAATCTGTCACCACACAAACATGGAGCATGTAAGCAATTCCCTGATGAAGATGAGCTGAAGAGCCTAAATGTAGTGTTCCTTATAAGTCTGGTCAGTTCTTTTAGCCAGCCACATCTACTAGGCTCAGTAAGAAGCATAGGGTACTATACAACAATAGAACTCTTCTAATTATTTCCCTCTGGCTGATAAATATATCTGCTAACAGCCCTTGCGAGAACTCCCTTCACAGAATACCAAAAAAAATCAATAAGACCCTACTGCATTGCGGCTAAAAAAATTTGCAGGGGCTCTCATTCTATTTTCACAGAGAAAAAGGGAATAACTGAGCCTCATATAATTCCATCATATACTGCCCAAATAAAAGCACCATATAGTGTCCAATAATAAGTCTCATACAGTGTTCAAATAACAGTGACATATATAGCCCAGTAATAAGTATACAGTGCTTAAACAACAGAGCTATATAGTGCCCAATAGTAGGTCTCATACACTGCCCAAATAAAAGCACCATATAGTGTCCAATAGTAAGTCTCATACAATGTTCAAATAACAGTGACATATATAGCCCAGTAATAAGTATACAGTGCTTAAACAACAGAGCTATATAGTGCCCAATAGTAGGTCTCATACACTGCCCAAATAAAAGCACCATATAGTGTCCAATAGTAAGTCTTCATACCAATGTTCAAATAACAGTGCCACATTAATAGCCATAATAAGTATACAGGTGCTTAAACAAACAGAGTATAATAGTGCCCAATATAGGTCTCATACACTGCCCAAATAAAAGCACCATATAGTGTCCAATAGTAAGTCTCATACAATGTTCAAATAACAGTGACATATATAGCCCAGTAATAAGTATACAGTGCTTAAACAACAGAGCTATATAGTGCCCAATAGTAGGTCTCATACAGTGTTCAAATAACAGTGTCACATAGTACCCAATAATAAGAATAAGTCCCAGCATTCAACTTACAGTGCCATATAGTGTACATTTAATATCACTACTGAGTGCCCACATAAAGTGCCATAAGTGTCATACGGTGCACTTATACTAGAACCGTAGTGTCCAATAATAATCTGCATACAGTGTTCAAATAACAGTGCCATATAGTGACCATGCATTGTTCAAATCACAGTATAGTGTAGATTAAATATATATCATAAGGTGACCAAATAAAGTGCCATAAAGTGCACTTATAATACTGTGTAATGCCCTACTTGCTTTTGGACGCCATTTTGGACTGTCTTAGGGTCTTTTAGTAAGCGGAATGTCACTTGGACACAAGGCTTCTCTTCAACACTGGTCTCAGCCAGCTTTATTCCTTCAATGTCACAGGTTACAGAAAACAGCACACAAAAACATAAACAAAAACCACTAACAACTAACTAAATACACCACAGAACATTCTCTAAAGTGGTCTGGATCTATCGCCCAGCACCACCAAAACCATATAGTCACCATACAGGCTTCCCTCAAGCTTTTGGGAGTAAAAGCCTCTCACCAGCTTCACTGTTGCACAAATACCAGGTAGCAAACCATACCCCCTGATCACCTGGAGTAACAGGTTTTTAAGGCCTCTAGAGATCTGCCAAAAGGTGGCCTGGAAAGTGGGAACGGCTGCACACTCAACGCTATAGCCGTTCCAGTGAAGCCAGCCCTTATAAAACTACCGAAGCAGTTATCCTACAACTACGAAGGGTCAGAAACTATTGGTTACCAACCGAATAACACTGGCTTTTCCCCACTGAGACCAGACATCTTCTGGTTTTTTGCTGAAAATCATCCAGTGGCATAAACATGCTCTGCAAAAACTATGTCATAAAGTGCCAACAACTAAGGCGATGTTCACATGGCTTATTTCAGAACGTATTTACGTCGGATTTCATAAATACGTTCCGAAATCAGTTGAAAATCAGTTGCACATAAGTGCGACGGATTTACAATCCCCATTCATTATATGGGGTGAATCCATCGCGAAATCCAACCCAATAACTGACATGTACATTGTTTTTCCGGCCGTATTGCGGCAACAAATCCGCGGCAGCATTACGGCACGGAACTACTTGTCGTCTGAACGACAACACGTATTTCCCATTAAAAGCAATATTAAATTGCCTGCAACTTATTTCAGACTGATTTCAGAATGTATCTACGATCGGAAATCCGACCATGAATACGTTCTGAAATATGCCGTGTGATCACTGTATAACAGTGTTATACAAATACTAAATGACTGTTCCACACAGTGCTTATAGAATACTACCATAGAGTAACCAAATAACGCAGCAGTGCTATATGATGCACAAATAAGTATAAATTGGCCAAATAACAGTGTCACTTATTGCTCAATAACAACAGTGCCAAAATCATTGGGCAATTTATCTCTAGCAGTCACTATACTAAACATCATGGTGGAGTCTAACAACTGACACTAATAAAATATACAATAAGTTCCATGTTATAGGACGTGTATTCAGCACTTTACATTAATAATGGATTATTTGCAAAATATTTACACTGGCAGCTACATTATGTCACATTGCATAATACACAACTATGAGATTATTTATATCAAAGCTGCAGCAGCAGCCTAGGGCTGTAGTCACAGAAGCGGCTTCATTTCAGATCAACACAGAAAATATCACAAGGTTAGGATAACTGCACGTGAGCAATGACTCCATACAGGAGGGAGAGCGAATAAACAATTCCAAACACCAATAACATCAACATGAATAATATAAGATGTAGTTACACAGAAAATATGTTCAAGAACGTGGGGTTAATGCAATATTGTTTTTATTCTGAACATCACTCCCATCATGTACCAGAATGAGGTACAGATCTGTCCTTTATCCTTGCTAGGAGGAGCTTTCTGCAAAGCTCACCATTACCACCTGCGGAGTAATGCCTAAAACATCAATGCGTACAGGAGAGGTTAAGGACCTATTCACAAATTATGGTTGAAGTGTGCTTCTTGGCAAAACACACATACGTTTTACTACTAATTGCTATGTCTCCATAGCTAGCCCAGGTAAAGCTCACTAAAGCTACAAAACCACTGAAGTCTGCAGTAAAACTGCACGTTTCATGTTGTGTAGTTTTTGGCTGTATGTCTAAGAGCACACCCTGAACATCTTTGTGTCAAAAGAACCTTTAAGGCAACTGGACATTTACTGCTATAATACTACCCCCTGCGTATATCAATATAACTACTATAATACTGCACCCATGTACAAGAATATAACTACTATCATACTGCTTCTTATGTACCTGTAACTAATACTGTCCCTGTGTATAAGAATATTACTGCTATAATGCTGCCTCCTATGCACAACAATGCAACTACCCTGTTTCCCCAAAATAAGACATAGTGCATTTTTAGTTATGAAATTCAGAGTTTGGATGCTTAGGCTGATGTTTGTGATGAAATCACTACAGTATATTAATACATGTTGATTTTTTGTTCAACAATAAATGTGAATTCTTGTTCATGGAAAAATAAGACATCCCCTGAAAATAAGTCTTAGCTCGTCTTTAAGAGCAAAAATTAATATAAGACACTGTCTTATTTTGGGGGTAATAGGGTACTATAATTCTGCCCCATATATAATAATATAACTACTATGCTACTGCCCCCTATGTACAGCGATATTACATATAATATCACCTTCTGTGTATAAGAACATAACTACTATAATACTGCCTTCTTTATTCAATAATATATCTACTATAATACTATCAGTGTATAGTTACTATTATACTGATCAGTATGTACAAGACTATATTGCAATTACTATAAAACATAGAGAATATTCTGCAATTACTATAATCCTGCATGTTATGTATCAGAATATTACATCTATAAAACTGCTTCTGATAATCAAGAGTAGAACTTCTATAATTCTCCTTCTATGTATGAGAATATAGTTACTGTAATTCTGACACCTATCTAGAAAACTATAACTACAATACTATTGCCTCCTACATACAAGAATATAGCTTCTATAATACAGCCCCCTATATACAAGAATACAATTACTATAATACTGCCGCTATATACAAAAATATAACTACTATAATACTGCCCCTATGTACATGAATATAACTACTATAATACTGCTTCCTATGTACAAGAATATATCTACTATAATACTGCCCCCTATGTACAAGAATATATCTACTATAATACTGCTTCCTATGTACAAGAATATAACTACTATAATACTTCCCCTATGCACAAGAATATAACTACTATAATACTGCTTCCTATGTACAAGAATCTAACTACAATAATACTGCCTCCTATATACAAGAATATAAATACTAAAAAAATGCCTGCTATATACAAGAATATAACTACTATAATACTGCCCCCTATGTACAAGAATGTAACTACGATAATACTTCCCCTATGCACAATAATATAACTACTATAATACTGCCCCTATGTACAAAAATATAACTACTATAATACTTCCCCCAGTGTACAAGAATATAACTACTATAATACTGCCTCCTATATACAAGAATATCACTACTGTAATACTTCACCCATCTACAAGAATATAACTACTACAGTATAATACTGTCCCCTATGTATAAGAATATAACTACTATAATAAGATCTCCTATATACAAGGATATAATTACTAGAATATTGCTTCCTATGTACAAATATATAACTACTATAATGCTGTTTCATATGTACAAGAGCAACACTAGTATAATATTGCTTCCTATCTACAATATATTATAATTCCTATAATACTACAAAAATATATCTACTAAACTACTGCCCCCTTTGTGTGGACTGGGTTTTATGATGAACGCTCCACTTGTTTTTTTACTTCTGTTTGTCTAATAATACTGTAGATTAAACTGATGTTTCTCTAGAAGAAAACATGCTAATGACATGAACAATAACACCGCTATTATACTGCTCTCTCCTTCACCAGGTCGCACACTCAGCTCTGCCCCTTGTTGTGATCTCTGGTTCAATATTTTTTGTTTTCAGTAAATGAAATAAATGACACATAATTGCATGAAATGAATGTGTGGATCAATGACAGAGACGGCAAGGACAGGAAGAGGTAATGAAATGACACGCGCAGGAAGAGAACATTGGCTGATCGGTGATGTCTGGATGCAGAACATTCTCCACTCTGCTGCATCAAGGTAGCATTCGGTGTGTAAATAAAAACCCATTACTGACAACTGGAATTCATTTAAACTGGAGAGACGAAGCAGATTACATTTGTTTACATTAGAGGAAAAGATTCCCATGGGGCAATATGATAACTTTATTCAAATCCATCAAGGTCAGTATGCGGATCTGACGGCAAAGCTTCATTCATTTATATTCTCAGAACAGCGCACATGAAAGCAACAGAAATGAGGAGTCCTACATGCAGCGAGTGGTGGAGCACCCATGGTTCTTAAAGGGCCAGTGCAGTTTTGTGTAAATCTTGTTATATATTAATAGTTCTGCAGCTGTCACCAATTTCAAGATCCATGCTTTCTGTCTGTGAAGGATCGCCATATTATTTATATCAACTGAAAAACAACATCCTGACCTGATATTTTTCACAACTCTGGGTTTACTACAGTCATATCCAATCAGTAGCACAAATCTCCCTCCTGCCTAAGGCCCCGTTCACACGGCGGTTTTGGCCGCGGGCTTTGCCGGGGCCGAAACCTCGTCGAACCGCGTCGCAAACTCGCGTCTCCCGACGCGGGTTTGCGACGCGGATGGTGGGCGTGGTCTTGGTGCGGGAGGGGCGTGGTTTGGGGCGCTGCTTGCGCCGAGGGTTTGCCCCCATGCAAATTGATAGCAGGGAGCAAACCATGCCGCGAGCCGCGTCCCAGCCGCGCACCACCCGTGGCGACACCCGCGGCAGCACCGCGCGGCCGCCCCGCAGAGCACTCCCTGTCAAGAATTGACAGGAGAGTTCTTCACACGCGCGGGTTTGGCCGTGGCCCCAGAGCCGTGGCCAAACCCACGGCGTGTGAATTTTAACGCGGTTTCCCATAGGAAACCATGTTAATAAAATAGGCGCGATTTGGCCGCAGGAACCGCGTCGGAACCTGCGGCCGTAACCGCTGCCAAACCCGCCGTGTGAACAGGGCCTAATAGTTTGTTACACTGTATAAGTGCTAGTAAAGAGTCTGGAGTCCAGACTGTTTAGCTCACAGAGGATTGTCTAGACTGAATACACTTTCAGGGAATGAAAGTCCCAGCTGCAGTATGCTCTTATAGTGTAGGTCCCAATCGGAGCTGAGGTCACCTTGTCGTTGTGGATGGGCTCCCAGAGTTTTGATCAAAAATGTGCAATAAGAACCTCAAATTTTCATGTATCCAAAAAGTAGTAGAAATGCATTTGACTGTCTCTTAGCATCTGTAGAGAGTGAAGCTGAAAAGGCTTTGAGTCCCAAAATTATGACCAACATCTAAAATCCAAAATCAACACAGAGTGCAGCACAGGCAGCATCTATAAGATAAGTTAGAGCCTCAATAAAGTACTGGGAGGATGACACAGGTATCTGGAGCTATGCTGACTGCATCCCACAGCTGCTGGAGGGTGCGTGGGGGAGGATCTATAAAGCGAACATAAGGATTGAGATAGTACCACGGATGGTCAATTGGGTTCAAGTCTGGAGATATAGGGGGCCACGGTAGTAGTTGGAAGTTTTGGTCAGGCTCTTTTAATCAATGTCAGAGATTTCTAGTCCTGTGCAAGTTGCATTGTTTGGCTGAAAGATCCCAGGGAGATAATCACATGTATGGGTGTATGTGATCTGCAAGGATGGATTTCTATCCAAATGGAGAGTGCCTGCTACTTGGTTAAGTGGGCCCAGAGAATGCCACAAAAACATTTCCCAGACCATAATGCTACAACCACCAGTTTGTGTTCTTCCAGCTGTGGTTGCAGGATGCTTATTCTCTGATGTTTCTTGCCTGACACAGCAATGTCTGTCTGTTTCATGTCAATCAGTTAAGGTCCATATCAGACACTGCAGTGAAAATTAAAGCCCTTCCAGCTGATGCAAATTTGATAATAGAGGTACAGTGACCATCCAACTGCTTTGGAGCCCCATATGAAGTAAGTTCACTGAACTGTGGACTGGGACCACAGGTGTCAAACAGAAGGTCGGATGCTGTGCCATGGCACAGCAGAAGTGGCTCATGTAATTACATTTTATAGTATTATAGTAACATTCGGTTCTTTGAAAGCAGCCATAATGCTAGCCCTCGGTAAAAAGGAGTCTGATACTTCTGTCTCAGACACATGTCTGATAGTCCCCTGATTCGTTTTGGTGGTGAGCTCCTCCATTGTAGCCCTCCTGCACCTCTATAGCCCCAATATTCACTTCTCATACCAGTGGCACATGGTGCTCCACAATTTCCCTGTCACTTGTTCGCAATGGTGCAATTTGTCCACTCACTAAACACTTTCACCACAGCAGTATGCAAACACTTCACAAACTGCATAGTTTCAGAAACACTGCCACCTTTGGCCCAAAAGCCAATGATCATCTCTTTTTGCAACTGTGATAAATTGCCTATTTTGCCCATGACACTAAGAAGAGATATCTGTACAGACAGCCTATCACACACTTTATATACCCACCAAGCCAGTTCAAAAGACAGGACTTTCTTCATGATCGTTGCACTGCTGATGTCAAAGTAGAACGTTGTCATAATAATGTGATTTGACTGTGTTTTAATCAATACAATTTGGTCCCTCACGCATTTGGATGTACCGATTTCTTCTTCCACTCATTTCCCCTCTCCCTGAAATGTGATCAAGGGGCATTGATTGGTTGGCATTGCACTTGGAGGCCTCATGTTGGTGCACCTATTACACCCAGCCATAGGGTGGAATTATAATGAAAGCATGTACTTGGCTTAGGTAGGTGCTATGTGTCAAAGTAACATCCACATGAATGTCAGGACATAAGAATTGAAAGTACAGCATTGTCCAGTGCATGATACTGCCTGCACCAGCTTTCCTTCTTTCCATAGTGCATCCTGGCCAATCTTACAGTCTGTTAGATACTAATGCTTGACCACTTCCTGGTCCAAACATCAATTTCAAGACCTGACTGTTCACCTGCTGCCCTTTTATATTCAATTGGCAAGTGCCATTGTAATGACATCACCAATGTTATTCGCTTCACTTGTCAGTGCTGGTGATGTTATAGTCAATCATTGTATATCAAATGAAATCCCTTACTCATATACCCTCCTGCCTTCTTTATGATAGTCTCTCCACTCTGCTTCCAATAATATGAATTGGGCCATTTACAAACATCTTCCTGCGGATAAGTCTTCTTGACAATCCATTTGGCTTCAGGCAGCCTCTGCTTCCCCAGGATATAGTGATAACTATCTCTCCCAAGCACGGGTCTCCATTAATATTTTTGAGAACGTGCACAATATTCTTCAAATGTGAAACATCACAGGGATGTGCTTGTGGCTTCCTAACCTACACAACAAAAGGCAAACAAGATAATCCTGAGGACAATCAGATTGTTTCCTCCATTATTACCCCAGGTTCCAAACCTGCTAGTATCATCCATCATTTCACTAATAACTCCCAACAGAATGCTGCCTATTCCATTCACACTCTTGTCCCTTCATTCACATTTGGTATCATCCATTCTGATACTCAAGCTGAACGTACTATCTTCCTGATTTTATTAAGGATATTGCCTATGTTGGCTTCCAACAGCCCTGAACAGATTTGCAGCCATGAGAAAAGAAAGTACACCCTTTTTGAATTCTATGATTTTGTCTCAGGACATAATAAAATAATAAAAAAAACATCCAGTCCTTAGAACAGTGGTTCTCAACCTTTCTAATGCCGTGACCCCGCAATATAGTTCCTCATGTTGCGGTGACCCCAAACCAAAAAATAATTTTGATGGCTACTTCAAAACTGTAATTTTGCTATATGAGGGGTTACATATGTGTGACGCCTCTGAGCGGTACCTCTACATGTCACAAACATATAAAGGTCCCGCTCAGAGCTGTTACATAGATGTAACCTTATACAGGGGACTGTGAGTGGAACATGGGGGTTACATATATGTGACGCCTCTGAGCGGTACCTCTACATGTCACATACATATAAAGGTACCACTCAGAGCCGTTACATAGATGTAACCTTAAACAGGTGGGCCTGTGAGTGGTACATGGGGGGTTACATATATGTGACGCCTCTGAGCGGTACCTCTACATGTCACATACATATAAAGGTACCACGCAGAGCCGTTACATAGATGTAACCTTTTACAGGGGCCGGTGCGTGGTACATAGGGGGTTACATCTATGTAACGCCTCTGAGCGGTACCTCTACATGTCACATACATATAAAGGTACCCCTCAGAGCCGTTACATAGATGTAACCTTATACAGGGGACTGTGAGTGGTACATGGGGGTTTACATATATGTGACGCCTCTGAGCGGTACCTCTACATGTCACATACATATAAAGGTACCCCTCAGAGCCGTTACATAGATGTAACCTTATACAGGGGACTGTGAGTAGTAGTACATGGGGGGTTACATATATGTGACGCCTCTGAGCGGTACCCTACATGTCATTACATATAAAGGTACCACGCAGAGCTGTTACATAGATGTAACCTTGTCCAGGGGGGCTGTGAGTGGCACAAGAGGGGTCACATATGTAACCACTCATGTGCCAATCACAGCCCCCCCTATAAGGGGGCGGTAAATGTAATGTGTATATCATGTAATGGCTGTATGTGGTACAAATAATAGGTTAATAACCTATTACTTGTACCACACACAGACATTACATGATGCTATGGATGGGTGTGTGTGTGTGTTTTACACTAAATTACCTTGCAGCCAGGAACAGCCCTGCCGTACAGTGTCAGCGTTCTCTCTGCACTGAGTACAGCAGGGCTGTTCCTGATGCTTGGTACATATTGTGGGCGCGTGATGCAGTGCGCTTTCAGCGTCCTGCATGCACCGCCCACAAGAAACGGCGGGACGTAAGTCCGTCCTCGCCGCAGCGCCGCTCACAGGAGCCGCTCACTGAGCCACCAATGCGGAGAGTAACTGCGCCCACTGCTCCCCCTCCCCTCAGTAATTCAAACGCTGTGGGCGCCGCACTATGCAAGCAGCTGCAGGGAGGGGCGCAGCGGCGGCCACAGCGCTCCTCCCTGCAGCTATTAAGCCAGTGCGGCGCCCCTCTCAGCACTCCGGCCGGCCGCCCTGCCCGGGCTAGGGGCGACCCCTGTGTTTTGGTTGTTCGACTCCCGCCGGGGTCGCGACCCACAGGTTGAGAACCACTGCCTTAGAAGGTCTTAAAATTAGGTAACAACAACATGCAACAGATTTCACCCTGTCATTATTTATTTGATAGGAAATAGGTCAAAATGAAAAAGCCATGTGTGGAAAAACTAGGTACATTCCATGAATCAATAACTAGAAGTAACTGTTACTTTTTCAGTAACTCTGTTGTAGATTTGCTTGTGTGCTTGGGATCATTGTCTTGCTGCTCCAGCCAGGTTTAGGCAAGCTTTAGCTGCCGGATAGATGGCTACTTTCTAGTAAACTCTGGTATACAAGAGAATTCATGGTTAGTTTAGTGATTGCAAGATGCCTAGGTCATGTGTCTGCACAATAAGCCCAAATCATCAGTCCCTTCACCACAGTGCTTGACAGTAGGTATTAGGTTTTTGTGCTCATATGCTGTGCTTGGTGTTCACCAAACCATGCACTGTGCATTATGGCCATACATTTCCACTTTGGCCTGGTCTATGCAATGGATATTGTTCCACATTTTTTTTTGGTTTGTTCAGATGCAACTTTGCAACTGAAGTCATGTTACAATATCTTTTTAAGAAAGAAGAGCATCTCTCCTGGCCACCTTTCCAAACAATTCCTATTTGTTCAGTCTTTTTCTAACTCTACTGTCATGAGTGTGAACATTTAACATGCTGCGGTTTGTAGGATGTGAGATGTAGCTCGTTTTTTGGGGGTTTTTTGCACACTCTGAACTTGGTGTGAATTTGCTGGAAAGTCCTCCCCACTGAAGATTATCAACTGTCTTGAATCTTTTTTTATTTTTTTTTAGATTTCAAAATAATCTCACTGTAGAATTATAAACTTCAAATTGTTTGGAAATTGACTGAAAACCCTTCTGGGATTAATGGTTAGCAACAAATGCTTCTCTAACATCATTGCTGATGTCTTTTCTCCTTGGATTGTGCCAACATCCACCTGAATGCTTCTGATCAACAGATGGCCAAAACTTTTGCTTTCATAGAGGCAGTCACATTTGCTGATGAACAATGAATCAAGGGCATTTGATTAGCAGCACCCTGCTACCTCGTGCCCTTCTATGGTGGATTTATTAGTTTGGTTCCTCGGCCATGTTGATGGACTTATATGGACTTATGGTAATGTATGTTCCCTACAATTAGATGTAGCTTCTGTGATTCAAGTGCAGTTCTTATCCTAGGTAAAGGAATCATTAGGCTTCATAATTAGTGTTGAGCGATTATTATCGACAAAGTTGAAATCGGTACAGTTTTTATGTTGATCGAAATTTTTAGATCATGCGATAATTTAGGTTAGAATCTGTGCATCATCTATTAAGATCGCGCCATTTTCGGTGCTTCCTGTCATTTTGGCAGCCAGCAAATCAGCTTACAGAATAGAGCAGGGTGAGATGTGTGTGTGACGTCATGACTGGGATGTGTGTGGTTGCGATTGACTGGAAAAATCACATGACCTCGTTTTACATAGAACAGCGTTTCCTGTTCAGCCTCAGTGTCTCTCAGCGTCTCAGAGCAGAAGGACGTGCGCTCTGCTTGTGTCCAAAAAGCTCAGCGAAATTATTCTATTTCTTCACAGAGAAACCTCTACTATTAGCTGTGATCCTTACAATTTAGTTAGATTAGAGATTGGTAGATTTTATGTAGTTAGAGAATTTTAAAGGAGCATCTACCGCTGTAAAGTCACGGGGGAGCGGAGGGGGGGGGGCCACGGGCGAACACAGACAAGCTCTATAAAGAATACTGGATAAAGTTCACCAAGACTTAGTGTAGACATTGCACTGCAATAGCTTTATTATTAACAGTTTTCTATTGAAATATTTCCTGGATATTGGGCAGCCTGAACTTATAGGATATATATCTTTTCTAGTAACTGCAGGTCTCTTTCTTAGGTGCAAAACCACTTTTATTATCAGTATACATTTCAGAGAGGTGTTCATTTTCAATTTTGCCCATTCCACCTTTGTTGATATATCCACCTTGCACTTAAATTTGAATCCAGCAATTTTATAGTCACCACAGGTGAATTGAAAGGTGCCAAAAAAATCTTGTATTATACGAATACATAACAGATACGTGTTTTTTGACTTTGGCGCACTACAGCTTTGTTCATTGAGGCAGCTTGCAATTAAATTTGAATCCAGCAATTTTATAGTCACCACAGGTGAATTGAAAGGTGCAAAAAATACCGTTTATTATACGAAAACATAACAGATACGTGTTTTTTCACTTTGGCGCAGGCCAGCTTTGTTGATAGATCTACTTTGCAGTTAAATTTGAATCCAGCAATTTTGTTTTGATTTGAGGGATTTGAGAATAGCTGTGAGTTGCCGTCTTTTAATAAGAGACTTTCCAAAACTCTTCCATACCTTCTCAAATTTTTATATTTCTGAACATGGTGTGAAATTCAGGTGGTAAGCGAGCAAAGAGGGGGTGTAGGACATGGAGGTAGAGGTACGAGAGAAGGTGCTCCTTCCAGTGCTGGCGACAAAACCATGCCAGCGGATCGTCAGTTGCAGGAACCGTCAGGCCTGTATCGCTGGGTCAGGGCCCTGTTAATCTCAGTAAAACAAACCCAGCGTCGCCAATCTGTCCTTCCAGTGGTTTTAATGCAACCTGCATCCAGCATCTTACCTCCTCGTCCTCCCATCACGGCCACAAAGCCCCGTCATCAGCATCACCAGCATCCCGTCCAACATGAAGCACCCCAAATGTCAACTCGTGTACCCACCACTGTGGAAAACCCCATTTTCTGAAGACCTCTTTGATGACAAAATGCTTTGGGGGTCAGAAGGCATGTTAAAAGATCAAGAGGCCAAAGAGGATGATTTTCTCTGCTCTGACCCCCCATTTACTGATGCCATCAGGGGAGGAGAAGGAAGCCGGTCAACCCGGCAAAAATCCCGGCGCGGTTTCGGCAACGCCTTGCAGTCCCATCTTGCTTGTAGCCCGCAGCTCCTGGGTGCAGAATGGGCAGGACGACCAATCACCGTGTTGGATGATGATGATGACATTGTGATCCAACGTGGTCTTTTCAGCAGAATTTGCTGCGAGCGCACATCACTGGACGAGGAGGAAGACGATGGGGTAGTGTCAGTACGGGTTCCGCCTCAAAAAGGGAAGGGGGGGTCGCAGAAGTCCGCTGATATGATTCCGCCAGCCACGGGCACGCAAACCCCGATCCCGCTTATCGCCGTCAAAAAGGTCCAGGACCTCTCAAGCCTGGGCCTTCTTTTAGCAAGCCTCTGATCACCCAGCGATGTCATATGCCGCCTATGCCGTAAACGCATAAGTAGAGGCAAGAACCTTAGGTGGTTAAACCACCTCCTACATGTCTAGTCACATGCAGCGAATGCATGAGTTGAAATGGAGGGGAACACTTGGCCAAAAAAGGCCAGACGGGTGCCAGGCCTCCAACCACTGTCAACCCTCTGCTCTGCCTCCTCCTCCTCCGCCACCACCAAGCGTTCCTCAGCTGCCCATGTCTCCCCAGAGTCATGATCAGGATCAGCCCCGCTTCAGCCTCCACCGTCGCCCGAGTACCACCAGCACCAACAGGAAACCCCTCCTACCCTTCTCCTTCCGCCAGTTTGACGACCTGCATGCCGTACAGCGGCCATTCTAGCAGCCAGCCTTCTGTTCCTTCCAGGTTTGGGAGCAGAAGAAACATTTAACCCAAACCATCCCTAAGCCAAAAGCCTGAAAGTCGGCATTGCCAGGCTTTGGCCTTGGAAATGTTGCCTTTCCGTCTGGTGGCCCACAGATGGGTTCCCGCCACGTCATGGCCCTTCCCTGCCCCCAATACCAGATGCCGAGCAGGCATTTTTTTTGCCAGAAAAGCCGTCCTGCCCTGGCCACCACGTGTCATCTAAAATTTCAAGCGCGTTGTCTGCATCTGTGGCCGGAAAAGTCCATCTGACCACCGACACATGGACTAGTAAGCACGGCCAAGGCCGCTATATCTCTTGACAGCTCACTGGGTGAGTTTGGGTGGATGTCTCGGGGGGTGACGGTGGCTCTCTGGCTCGGCGCACGCCTTCAAAACCGCAGGGATGGTGCAGGGTTCTTCCCCCCAAGGTCCTCTGGTGGCATCACGTGCCCAAGAGAAACCAGGCCGGTGTTTGAAATCAATCTGTTTTGGAGACCGTCCACACAGGTCAGGAGCTGTGGACGGCTCTCCGCAACGAGACCGAGCGCGGCTGGGTGCCAAGAACCTTTGTCCCAAGAAAGGTGGTATGCAAATAACGGGCGAAATCTGCTGGCCGCCCTTAAGAATCGGTAGGCTGGAGCACATCCCTTGCCTGGCACATGTCATAAAACCTTGTCGTCCGAAAATTCAAAAGAGATACCCGGGTCTGGACTGCCTGCTGAGGAAGGCTCGAAGTCAAGATCGCACTTCCGCCGTTCGCACCCTGCTTCGTCCCCGCCTGGCTGTTTTTGCAGCGTCAGCTCGGCCTCCCCGTCAACCGTCTCATTTTTTGACATGGAACACGCTGGAATTCCACCCTCCACATGCTCCACGATTGTGACAGCAGCGCAATCCCCATTACGCATTTACGAAGTGACACATGGCCGACAAGCACGTGTGCGGACCTCGGGGTTGTTGGCCACCGAGAGTGGAGGCAGGTGAAAGAGCTCTGCCCCCATCCTTGCCAGTTTTGAAGAAGCCACCAAAATGGTCAGTGCGGGACAATGCCCTTGCCCACATGAACATTGTGGTGATTCTTAGTTCGGGAGACGATCGTTGGACACTCTAAAAACAACAGGCCCCGCCACGACGGAGGAGGAGACGGACACAGATGCGGACACGGACCCCTCTCTCCCCCGTAAAATCCACAAGGCCCGACAGTTTCACAATTTCATGGGTCTTCATTAGCAGTGGTTCGGGTCCAGAGCTAGTGCAAGGGGGCCATCAGCTCTCAGGGCATCATCTCAGGCAAGTCAGGGCTGTGTTGAAGCTGTGTCGGAGGCAGCGGAGGGGGAGGAGGAGGTATTCCTAGACACCAAGTTACCGACGTCCCCGCCTTGGAAAGAGGTTTTGGGGCGAATTGAGGCGGAGGAGGGAAAATGAGGAAGATCAGTTTGCTAGTGCCCTCGACCCAGAGGCTTGGGAAATCAAGGCTCCATCTCTCACATGAGTGCTTTGGGTGCTCCATTTCCTCCAACATGATCCCCGCATTAAGGCCATCAAAATGAACAACATTACTGGGTGGGCCACCCTCCTGACCCGGTACAAAACAAAACTCAGCACTTTCCTTCCACCCACCCAAAAGAGAGTAAAATGCAGGAAATGGAGACCTTGCTGATTGATCAACTGAGACATCTGTTGCGTCTGCTTCACGTTCCCCATATGTCACGGTGGAACAACATCAGCGACGTGACAGCAGTAGAGTGCCAAGTAGCCTAGCGGCAGCAGCAAGCAAGGTGGCAGAAGTCTAATGGGTGACCTCTGGCCCAAACTTTGTTTACCACCTCACCAACGCATGCAATGCAGGGCAACAACATCCCAAAACACAGAGACCAGCTTAAGATCAATGTCACGACATCTGCGTCTCAACACCGATGTTTTTGTTTTGTGTTCCGGACCCAATAGACTTTTGGGTACCAAATGGACGAATGGCCCGAGCTGGCTCGCCCCGCCATAGAGGTGTTGTCCTGCCCACAGCCAGCGCATATCTGAACGGACCTTCAGCACAACTGGAGGAGTCATTACAGACAAACGCATCCGCTTTCCACAGTAATGGGATCGTTGACTTTCATCAAGATGAATCAGTAGGATCTCTGATGATGTTGTGGCCCCCAAATTTCGAGGTCACCGATTTTTTGCCGGTCTACTTCACTTTCCTCTTCAAACAGAAATGATCCTCTTGAAAAAATTTTTTAAAATATAATTTTTTACGAAATTTTTTATTCTCTTTTCCCAACAGTTCATTTTGCTGGTTTTGGTGGGGGGGAAATTTTAAAAGACAGCAAGGTTTCATGAAACACGGTTTTCCCCTTTTTACTCACTTATTTAAGAAGTTTTTCGCATTGTCAATGGTTTTGGTCATTTTTGCGGGAAATTTACAGCTAAAATTATGGTCCTTTGGGAACAGAAAGGGGCTTTTAAGTGGCATTTTCCCTAAAATTTTTTTAATAGTGGCTGGAAGTCATATTTAAATTTTTTGGGGTCATGTAGCTGTGGATACAGCAATAATCATGGCCCTTTTGGAACAGAAGGGGTTTTTTTAAGGGGGTTCCCTCAAAATTTTTAAATGGGGTGAAAGTCATATTTTATAATTTTTTGGGGGCATTTTAAAACCCTTTATTTTTAAAAAAAATTTTTATGGTTTTTTAAAATTTTAAAAATCTAAAATTTTTTAAAAAATTTTTTTCATTTTAAAAAATAAAAGTTTTATAAAAAAAAATTTTTTTTTTAAAAATTTTTTTTAAAAATTTAAAAAAAAATATTTTTCAAATAAATATTAAATTTAAAAATTTTAAAATTATTTTTTTTAAATTTTAAATAAATAATTGTATTAAAAAATTAAAATACAATTAAAAAAAAAAAAAAATTTTTTTCCCCCTTTTAAAAATGTTTTTTTTAAATTAAATATAAAAATTAAAAAATATTTAAAAAAAAATCCCGAATTGTACAAGGGGGTAAGGAAAACTTGACAAAAATTTGGTTTTCAAGGACATGGCGTATGGAGCCGGAAAGAAAAAAAGTACAGAGACAAATTTCCCCCAGCCCGTTAGTAAAATAAGAAAAAGAATGCCAAGAGAAAGGGGACCCGGGGGGAACAGGGGCGTTTAACCCCCATTTTCCCAATTTAAATCAAATTTGGGCCCCCCTCAACGGAGGGGGAAAAGGGTCCAGGGCAGGGACATAAATTTTTCCGTGAAAATAAAAAAAGGTGGTTGAAAGATCCTTTTTCCCCGGGACTTTTTTTAAAAGGGGGGGTCATGCAGGGGTTGGGGGTATGCGCGTTCCAGACAGGGATATTCAAGTTTTTCAAGTAAATAATGGTCAATCATACTGTTCTGGCACTTTTTTTTTTTTTTTTGGGGAGCAGGTTTTAAAGGGGCATGCTGTGGTACAAGCAGGGTAGGAATGGTGTGTGATTTTTTTTCCTGTGGTTTTTATAAAACCCAAGTGTGTTGCCCAAGATGTAGCACACCTTTTCTGTTGTGAATGTTAATTCCGCTTCCCAGCCCGTTTGGGGTAAGAATGAAGGTGTTTTCCTCTCCCATAGACTTTAATGGTAACGCTCTTAAACGACCCCTCATTCAAATATGTTGTCGTGTGGGACCGACCAGTCGATGGCCCCAAGTATCGCTCAAACCCATTCATAATGTATCGGTTTAGACTTTTTGCAATGTTTTGTTGAAATTTTAAAAATTTGGGTTTAAGCACTTGCAATCAAACCTCACTGTACCTACCAACAGCACAAAATAAAACAGCTCTATTAAGGGGGAGGGTACAATGATGTATACTACCTTGTTAAAGCCATCAGTTTGTTGTGTAGTGATATGTCCAGTGGAGGACAGTAGCATGAGTTGGGTGAACTGTACTGTACAATATTCTGCCCTCCAAAATCTGAATAAACCCTGGGAGCCTGTTGGGAAATTTCAATTTTGGATAGTGGGGACGCTAGTTTATGTGTTGAAAAGCAAAAATAATTCCTAAAACTGTAATCATGCAATAACCTACCATATTTGTAGTTGATGAGTCACAATAGTCATGTAGGAGTCACCTCTAATGGCCTCCATCATAATGATCACACATATAGTCATTCGGCTTTTCAAAGAACAGTTATATTGCTACTGTTCGCTGTCAGGAAGACCTCTCACATAGAAGCAAATGGAGTTGTGACAAAGAAACTGAATTATTTGGTCATATAAATACATCTATGATCACATAATGATTCCTCAGTGACTGCAATCTGTAAGGAATTCTGAAGCAGCTCCATGAAGTCTATACTTGTCAGTTATTCTGAGGTTTGGTAAACCTCATAATCAATTGCGTGTGAAAGTTGCCACGTGTGAGTGATGGGAAGTGTATATACCTGGAATAATTATGTGCAGGATGAATGGAAATGTCAGGTTCATCTGCTCAAAAAGCAAGTGCTACAATTACATGAGGCTAAGTACCTGGCTCAGCTGCCTTGAATGCAGTGTGGCCTGACCACAGAAACAGCAGAGTGCAGCAATTACACCTGGGATCAGTGCCTGGCGTGCAATAATGAGGGTGGAAGACGCTCTTACAAATGAGACTAAAGGAGATTTGCGAGGTGAATTTTTT
This sequence comes from Phyllomedusa bahiana, assembly GCA_025379985.1. Taxonomy (NCBI): domain Eukaryota; kingdom Metazoa; phylum Chordata; class Amphibia; order Anura; family Hylidae; genus Phyllomedusa; species Phyllomedusa bahiana. The sequence goes on along the minus strand of JAODAL010001238.1, from coordinate 133,864 downwards.
ACAATATAGTATTAGTAATTAGTATAGAACAAAAGAAATAATACCTTACTTATACCCAGCAGCGCCTTTGTGGATCTTGGTTCCATGACGGTTTTTGTTTCTGTCTTTGGTGCTGATGTGAAGTGTCACATTCCACAATCACTGGCTGCATCAATGATGTTACAACACCATTCGGTTATGTTCATACGGCTTATTTTGGAACGGAATTCATCCCGTATTGCACGAATTACGGGTGAAATCCGTCCCAGTCATTACGGTCATCCACAGTTCTCATAGAGAACTATGGATTCCGTATTTCGCGAGCGGGGAGTGACAATGTCAATTATTTACGGCGGTATATGCGCCGTGGATAATGTCTATGGGGCCGGTGAGCTACCGGCACCCCCGAGCACACGCCGTAATTGCGGGCAAAATCCGTCCCACAATTACGCCGTGAATAAGCCGTGTGAACATAGCCTTAATGACCACTGCAGCCTATAATTAATTGCAGAAATCATATGTCAATATAAGACTAAATTGCTGGAACCTGTTTAAAGGGGTTCTCCAGGACTATCTCTTTATTTGTTATAAGGCACACAATTGTATTATATTAAACTTTGTCATTCATACATATTACAAATTATTTACCTGTTATGCTGTGAATAACCAAAGAGCTGCATCCTCCTTTCCCCTCCTATCGCCTGCAAACCATGCAATGTTCATTGATCACATGGTTTTGCCTCTGCCTCAATGGACGTTTTGTCATCAGTCAGTTGGTGTGCTGAGGCCAGGCTCAGCTCAGAAACACTCCCCTGTAATGGGACATGACCCGAGCATAAAACGATCTGACTGCACAGTAGTGAGGGCATACACACCTGCCAGCCTTTAGTTTTAAAGTGAATAGAAGTCAGCAGGAGTAAATACAGGAGAGGGTGAACTGTTTGTCTATTTCCAAGTCCTGCGGCCAGACAGTAGTACAAAGCTGGGGAGAGGTGTTGCATTCTGATAGCTCTGTAAGCTGTTTACATAGTGACTCAAGAGTCCTAGCACAACGGTGCAGTCTTGATAATAATGATTGCCGGTACAGAGCTGGGGGAGAATTACACACCAATAGACCCTAGCAGTCTGGGAGTTGTAGGAAAGAGATGCTGAAGAAGTACTGGCACTTCCACAAGCAGGAAGTTTTACTGCAAAAAGAAGATCTTATGGCAGATAAGAAGGCAAAAAACAAAACAAAAAAACACATGAAGGTTTTATAAACTCCTGCAAAACCCCTTTAAAAAAGACCAGTTGGTGACCAGAGAAGCATGCGCACAGCAGTAGCAGGGGATTTGTTATTTTATTCCATTTTACCCCAATATAATGTGTATTATATTAGAAAGAGGAGAAGTCACCTATATCAGATAGAAAACTTGTGTAAAGAAGGACCAGTGAGTGTCCGCTTCAATGCATGATACAAAGGACTAGATAAAGCAGTTATCAAGTGTAAAACTGTCAGCTGTGCCACTGTATCTAAGCTGATCATGTGATACTGTCTGCTAAGCTACTGCATCTAAGGTCCCAGTAACATCACTTTATGTGGCTTGCTGCCGATATCCAAAGGGAAACTATGAAAAAAATATCCTTATGTATACCATAGAAGAGCCATAGTGGGCTATGGGTCAAATATAGTTTCCTTCGAACTATGTTTGATCTATTTCATAATCATGTACATTTTATGTGCTGTAGACAAAGGGGTGGTAGATCATGCCTTTGTGTCCAGCATGTAAAATTTATGTAATAAAATAGAGCACACATAATCCAAAATTGACTGTTTGCCCTGTAGAGCCATATAGCTCTTGTATAAATCAGAACACCTTATTCATGGAATCCTGACGGATACTGGCAACGGAGTAGCAACTATGATGTAAATGGGGCTTAAAGGGGTTTTCTCACCATACAGTTTCAAAGAGCCACAGCCAGCTTCAGACTCACACTTCCTGGTCAGGCTGTGGGTGGTTCTATAGCAATGATTGGCATATCAGTTCTGCTGTTCCTAGCTATTCCTGTTTTAGTGACATGACTGTAGGAGATTTATAAATTGTAATACACAATAGGCTGCAGAGCTCCTAAGGCTGAAAGCTTCAGGTAGTGATTCGCCATTGGTGAACGGCAGCTTGTGAAACAATCAGATAAGAGACAGAGGAGAGAGAGGTGGGGAGAGGTAGTTGGTGGCCAGAGAAACTTGTGTACTCTAAGGGTATGTTCACACGGCTTATTTTGGGGTGCATTTCGCCACGTATTTTGCGGCGTACCGCTCTCTAATACGAGCGAAATGCGCCCCATAATTACAGTAATCCATAGTTCTCATAGAGAAACTATGGATTACGCCTACCCGCCCCGCTTGTACAATACGATCGTATTGTATGTGCAAGGAGATAACTGACAAGTCAGTAATGCATGTCTATGGGGCAGACAGGCTGCCGCCTCCCTCAGCGCCGCGGGATTACGAGCCCATCAGCATGACTCCCGAACAACCAGCGTAATTGCGGTGTGCACTGTACTCCCCGCAATTAAGCCGTGTGAACATACACTAAGAGGAGATGCCAGGAAGTGTCATATCTGCTAAGAATCAAATGGAAACAAGCCACGCAAAGCTGAGAAGGCGAGAGACACAGCCAGAGCACAGAACCATGCATAAGGGATCGTGTGAAATGTTCACATAATCAAACTACAACTAGTGGATTCTGTATACAAAAGACAACATATTTCTATCCGATGCCTTGAAAACTTCTTCAGCTCCCTCTCATCAGATAAGAAGTGTGATCTGCGCAAGCCCGGCCAGCAGCTCGTCAGGTCGTATCTAATAGAAACTTTTAAGTAACTAAGGGCAGGTAAGGCAGCCTGTAGCTCTCTCAGGCTGCAATTTTTGTAATCACATATATTTAGAAAAGTGATGAAATACCCATTTTGAAGGAACCCACGTCAACATTACATCGTGGCAAAACCCCTTTAGGCCTATCACTTGTGACACTGCCTGCTGAGCTCTTGTGTATATGTGAAAATGAGCTTAGATACATGGGCAGACAATATGTGATACAGATCTTAAGAAGCACGTGGTACCACATTCAAACTATAAAAAATAATGGCATTTTTTTTTTTTTTTTTTACAAGGTCCCTTTAAATCCTGCCATGCCCACGCTGTGCATACTTAAAGGGGTTGTCTCGCTACAATGATTGGGTTTTAATTTAAAGATCTTTAAAAAACAAGCAGCTTTGCAATATATGTTCATTACAAATGTTCTACTGATTTTGAGCTAGCCCTGTTAGTATTACTACATCAGCTTCTCAAATCTCTATAGTAGCCGACCTGTTGATCCTTATCTTACTGGCTGTCAGGTCTGAATGACTCATCACCTTTGAAGACAGGTCGGAGCAGAGAGCCCCTCCCGCACAGAATGCTTCTGGAGTGGAGGGAGGAGGAGGAAGGAGGGGGAAGGGAGGACTCTGGTGTCTGTGTCTGTGCTCCCTGGATTAACCCTGTGTGTCCCTGCTTCCTCCTGCTCTCTACACAGATAGATGTGACAGCAGTGACCCTGTCTGTTACTATAATCATGATATGTCTTTGGAACTGTGACTATACTAATACTATACAAATCAGGGGGCATGTGAATACTTTATGTTCTCCTGTATTAGTGAGACATCCTGAGTATAGTAACACTGCCCTTGTTGTTGCTGGAGATGTGGAGACTTGTAAGCTAAGCAGGGGATATAGGAACACATGCATCCCCTCTGCTCTATTAGCACACAGCTTCATATTCCTCTCTACACTCCTAGATCAGCCCTCTCCTGCAACAGACCTAGGCAGGCACACACAGGGTGAACTCTGAGAGCAAACCCCCTCCCCCCCCCTGTATAGAAGTTACGTAGCTGCCTGTGTGCTGATGGGAGGGGGGAGAGGGAGCAGAACAGACAGACCAAGAAACACGCCCCTCAGTTCAACTTACCAGGGACAGTGACAGGCTGAAAGCTCGTAATGAGACAACTCCTTTAAGGAACATACTGTATGTTCATTCTGGCTGCAGCAGAAATATGACAACTTAACTAATTTAATTTCTTCTCCTGTAGGTTTCAGTTACAGCAAATCGCTCCCTAGATTTACAATGCACAGTAACAGTACAATGGCGAGAATTACGCAGCATTGATTATTTATAGATCACTGCGTTGCCTCGAACGGCTTCTGGCCTATTTAACTGCCTACAGCCGCACATTGTAGTCGATATGGAGGGAGATAAATTAGAGAGCTGCGCTCGCTGCAGAATCTACCTGATTGAACTCACTCGTGAAATGAACAGGAGGCAAATATTCTGTTACAGCTATTGCAAAAGAACATCAGTGAGATTATATAAATGCAGATCTGAATTATATAATAGATCTCTCATTAAACAACACTATTCCGATATTCAGATTTATTTTTTTACGATTTAACCCCTTAGAGTCCATGGTCATGGACAAGTATAATCTATACCTTTTGCCCATAGAAGATAGGGAAACCCCTTAACAACCCCCCCGTCTTGACGTTGCTGCAGACATGGGGGTCTGCAGCCCTGATCCCAGCACGGCCTCTGCAAGCGCCAGAGAGCGGGGGGGCACCTCCACTCCCCAGCGTTTAACCCTTTGATTGCCACTGTTCGTGACCTCAGCGTAATCAAAGGGCTTTCGCCTGTCCTGTCGGGTGATCGGGACAACCAGTGACCCGAGAGAGCCTGGGGAACCGTTGCACAGTCAGCCCTGGGGACCTAGAGTGGCCCCAAGGCTGTCTGTGTAAGAAGCCAGTGATCAGGGCAGACTGTATGCTGCCCTGATCACTGCCTGTGTCAAACTGGCACAGATTATAATGTACTAGCATATATGAATATGCTAATACATTACTATGTGAAAAAAGAAATGTAACAGTTACATCCCAGTCATGGGATTTAAAAAAAAAAGTAAAAAAAGTGTAGAAAAAGAGAACTAAAATAAATAAAAATAAATATTCAATTAAAAATAATTGTACATACATTACACACACAAAAAAAAAAACCTACACATATTAGGTATCCACACAACTGTAATAACCTGTAAATTAATCTAACAAGTTATGAAGTGTGAAATGTGAATGGTGTAAAAAAAAAAATTTTGCAATAATTTATAATTTAGAAACTATTCCCCAAAAAGCACAACTTGTCCCGAATAAAACGAGGCCTCATACAACTGCGTCATAAATAAAAAAAAAGTTACAACTGTTGAAACGCAAGGAGGCAAAAACTAAAAAAAATGTTCTGGTCATTAAAGGAGTTGTCTCCCCACAGGGTTTCAAAGAATGCATGAAAGAAATTCTCTGTCACTTCCTGGTTCAGACTAATTTGCATAAGCTCCTTGCTTGTACAGCTCAGTTGTGCTTTCAGATGCTAATTAGATTAGATTAGCTTCTCAAACTACTCCCAGGACTTCTTATCTGATCCCCAAAACAAAAGCCCTAATTACAGAGCTGTTTACTTGAGATAAATCAAGCTTTTTACTGTCTGGCAGCACAGGACACTGACTGAGACCTGTGTGATGACTCACTCTCTGTTATCTCATTGAACAAACAGCCCAGGGAGATTTGTTTACAGGTCGGTTACTGAGGGAACTGAAATAGCCATGGAGGTAATAAATTCACTTGTATCTCTTTAGGGAAAACAGAGGAACAATGCAATATATTTGGAAAATGTCTTTATTTTGTGTTCCCTACAATTTGAAAGCTATTCTTTGTAGCGAGACAACCCCTTTAACTACTTTTCAGGCCTGTGGCTTAAGGGGTTAAAGCAATATTACTAATCAATATATAAGCAGGATGATGAGCCATTTCAGTCATCATTATCCGTGCATCGTTCACCTCCTCAAAAGTCAGAGAAGGATGCAAGAATTTAGTAAAACAAAATCCTGTATGGCACATTCCCATGTTTTAATAGATGTCCGTTTACTTTTTAAAAAAACAATCCATTTATAATACTGAACCATTAACATAGGATTTAGTAATCAGACTGCTCATTGGTTATGAAATCATTCTTTACATAAAATTCTTTATGTATAAAAAGTATAGAAAAGGTTACAGAAAATAAGAAACTACAGAGATAAAAAAAAAAAGACACAATCCAGTAGTTATGGCTGGTTACATGGTAGCAGAGTTAAGAAATAACATATTAGGACCAGGGGTTAAGCGCTGACATTTTGTTGCTATAGATTATGTATTTACACTACTCAAAAAAAGTTAGGGATATTTGGCTTTTGGTTGTAATTTCAGGATGAACATAAAATTTCTTGAATTTTTTTTTTTAAATGATCTAAAAACGACACCATCTCTCCCCTTTGGATGCACATGTCCAACTGGTCAATGTTTCAGTACCTTTTGCACAACTTGCAGGGACTTTAGAGCCACATGTATGAACACTGTCTAGGTCTAAAACTCACTTTGTTGCGCATAGCAACCAGACCACCCCTTTCATTTCATATAGTGCTCTGGGAAAATGAGACAGGCGCTCTGATTGGTTGCAATGGGCAACAAAGAGTTTTAGACCTAGACAGTTTTCATATATGTGGCTCTTAATGTCAGAATTCACAACATGTGTTTGATCCCTGAATCACCCAATAAATTTAGGGGATCAATTTAAATTAGGATTTAAACAGTCCTCCTCATCATGCTGTCCACATTTTGACATCATGAGACCGAGACAATACCTTACAATTAATCAACAGTAGCTTGCCACTTCAAGGCCCCAAGCAGGATGCTCTCAGACAGAAGAGGCCACTGAGCTTACAGTGTCACAGAGTGTCATCAGCAGGCTGCAATAAGAAGAGACTGGAAGAGTCACAGAAAGGCAAAGAAGTGGATGTCCTTCGGCTTCATTACACACTGGTAAGCGCTTCATTGTAAACGTTGCACTGCAAAACCGGATGATGAATATCACACAACTCCAGACGCATTTAAAGTAGGCGAGAAGAACCCAAGTGTCTTCAGATCATTCGTATTGCTTTACATCAGCATAGTCTGTGTGTTAGACACCTGACAAAGGTACCTAACAGGGCCAGGGAGCACCTACCCTGGACGAGGGACCATTGGTCCTCAGTGCTGTTCAGTGATGAAAGATGACCGCCAACGATGCTGGAGACGTCAATGAGAGCGATATGCATCAGCCAGGTCAGGTACCCTTGCTAGTCGTCTAGCACGCAGAATGGGGATCTCTCAATTTATGCCCACCCTTAAAGAACAAAAAAAACTGTATTCGTGTGATCCAATAGACAAAAGTAATTAATGAACTAGCACATCCATTAGACTTCTTTCACTTGATGCTTAGCAACACACTTTGCATATAGTTTCTGGGTTGATTTATATTGAAGTCTGTATTGAAGTTTTGCAATTATTTCTTTAAGAAATAGAAAGAAAAATGGTGACCTGGCCCCTAAAAAAGTAGGATAATCCGTTAGCATTTGGTTCTAGGTATGGAAAAATGGAAACCTAACTACCCTCAAGCATCTTGTTTTTGCCAAACTGTCCATTGCTGGGAACATAAACATTTTCCACCACTTTTTTTTTTTTTCTATTAAGCAGTGTTAAATTACACCCTGATGTCTGGGGTTATTTCTTAGGTGCCCTGTGTTGTGCCTCAAGGCGAGTCATATTTGCTCGAGGCAGAATTGATGCCTTCAAGAGACGGTTTTTAAGCTGGTAAAATGCTTCATCACATTCCTTGGTCCATCTGTCTTCTATTGACTCTTTGGACCACCAAGGTCCTCCTGGATTTCTCGCTTTGTGACCAGCAGCGTCCTGGAGTAACTGATTTAATGGCTTTGCAAGGTCCTGAAAACCACTGACGAACTGTCGATAATATCTACAGAAATCAATATAACATTGAAGCTCCGATACAGTTTGTGGTTTCGGCCATTTAGACAACACGTTTTGTTTATCATCGTCGATAGAGATCCCTGTGTCAGAAACGTTGTGTCCTGCATAACTCACCATGTTATTCAAAAATAAGCTGTTCTCTATGGAGACTCTGAAACCCTCATCCTGAAATCTTCTGCAAACATTTTCCAGACGAATTCTGTGTTCATCGACTGTCTTCCCAAACACAATGATGTAGTCCATATATACCAAAAGCTCCACCATGTTCAGGTCATCAAGTATGTACTCCATCATCTTCTGGAATCTGGCCAGGGATTCACAATATCCCGGCTGCATCCTTTCACATTCATAGAAGCCAAGTGGGCGCACAGAGTAGGGTTTCTTTCGTTCCCCTGGGAATGTAGGCACCTGGCAAATGCCACTCACCAACCATAGCACTGAGAAAACACAATTACCAATCAAACAGTTGAGGCCCTTTTCAATGTTGTGGTCACTGTACAGTTCTGGCAGCGTACGCTGATTAAAATGTTGGTAATCTAAACAGAAACGAACCTCTTTGTTAATTTTCTGTTTGGCTGTCTCTGGAGTGGGGTTCATGTCCTTGTACTCCTTGATGACTCCGGCCGCTGTGAGCACCTTTAGGTGCTTTCTCAAAATTGTCACATCTGCAGGTGCAATAGACTTGTCCAAGCCATTGATAGGCTGCGGCTGCCAAAGATTCATTCGCTGGGAAATGGCTGAAAGAAAATCCATCTTCTGGAGGTTTCTGGAATAAGAGTTTCATCAAATTAAGTGAATAGCGAAGGTAGGTGCTGGATAGGGTGCAAAACATGAGTGTATTATAAGGTTGCATGCTGTAAATAACCCTAAAGACTACAAGGCATTAAGGAAAGTGAGCCCTTATTTTACTACCCTACCAGCCAAAGAGCAGATCTCAGTTTGGAGTAGCGAGCCTCCATCTCTGGGCCACATTCTCAGCAATAACAGCTGATTGTACGAGTCTTAAAGAGGTTGTCCAGTTATTATACAAACTATACTCACTACCATTCCAGCACTGACTCTCCGGTATGAGGTCCCATCTTCTCGATGAGAAGAAAGTAAACAGAAGACCAGGAAGACCCAGCGATGGAATGGGGGTGATGAGGAAGGTGAGTGTACTTAACTAGCCATCAGCAGCTCATTAATTTTTGGATGAAATGGACAACCCCTTTAACAATAACACACTCCTCTTCTTGAGGTATAAACTGTTGGAGGTCACTAAAACTATTGCACAATTGTAGATTGTGTTCTGTTATAGGATAGCACAGAGCCACCTAGTTCAACAAAACCTTGTCCTGCTTAGACCATGTAATTTCATACAGAAAGCCCTGTGAGGTTGGTATGATATTCTTCAGCAGCTGCATGTGGCCAGCAATAGTAACCCATGTTCGTCTATATCAGTTTCTCTAGCAAGCTGGTGTGTCTGTTGCTGGCCTTGATTTTATCCACATCAGACCACCAGGGCATATGATCTTGATCTTAAAGAGGTCATCCACTTCTGATTTTTTTTTAATAAATTCAACATAAAACTGCTGGAATAAAACAAAAAAAAACCTCATACTCCCCAGATTTAATGAGAGAGCAGACAAGTTCTAAGCAGAGCACTGAATATCAAGTGCTTCTGCACCATGGAGTGGGGTCTATTTTGAATAGTTACCCACTTTCTGGCCATAGCCAGCTTACTACTGGACAGAGCTTATGGGCACATCATTCGGCATGTGGACTCTTTCTGACTGGATTTACAGTGTGCAGATTTAAGCACCTGCAGGTGGGACTCTGAGATATCAATGACAGGAGCCCACTCCTACACTCCTGTTCATTGCAGTGGCACTAAAGTTTGCTAGTTTGTGCCCCATACGGACTCACTGGGGTAAGCTTGATTTAACCATTGCTGACCCAAAGCTTGTCTATTTGGTGCTTCAGTCATTGATTATATATATATATATATATATATATATATATATAGTGTGTCCTTACTGACTTTATCTATATGTGACACTACTGTTTACATATGGTTTATTGTACCCTGAGGAGTTCCTGTAGGAAGGAAACGTGTCGTGACTTTAATTGGATTAGTATCTTTTGTACCCCCATATATCAGGAAGCACCAGGGCGTTAGAGTCAAGGTTCCAGGTGGGGCCTTCCTTATTGTCTGATAGGCAGTCTGTAGCATAGGGTGTAAGAGGGTTACTTTGCCCCCACCTTTTAGATTTGTATTTGTCTGTTTATTGTAAGCCTTTTTTTCTTTTGGACCTTTAAGGGGTTTTGCCACAAAGTAAAATTGACGTGGGAAGCTTGCAAATTAAATAATAAACATTTTCACCATTCATTGTTATTTAAAATTCTGGACCGTTTTTGTTTTAGCTGCCCTTTTAGTGAGCCATTGTTTACTGCTCGTCTCCAGGGGATACAACCAGGGCTGAGCGCTCCTCAGTCCCGGTCGCACATGCCCAGACATAACCTCTTCTCTCAGACAGCTACTAAGTGTTCAAGCCCCAGGTGTTGTCATTCTGCTCCTGTCCTCTGTACTCCTTATTAATTAGTCAAACAGTGCAAATAAATTAAAAAAAGAAACCTCAATGAGGTCTGTGTATTGATAAAGAAAAAAATATCCACAGGTTTGGTTCCTGCAGGGATTTGAAACTTGTGTCAGGAGGTAAAAAGCATTACCTCTAGGCTACAGGATAGCTACTTGTACCTCTGTAAATAAACAGACCTTTCTTTGACCAGAGAGGGGAAAGGCCTGTGATGTCATCCTGCTGGGTCACATGATATGCAATTCAAACAAATCACACACGCCTCCTTCTGATCACACAGAGCTGAAGAGCTGGATGCAGGAGGTATAAGATGAGATCGTGGCAAAACCCCTTTAAGGATTATTGTTAGTCTGTATTTTATTGGACTATTAAAGGTTAAGTTTTACATCTATTTTCCAGTACTCCCCTTTTTTCCTCATCTGCATTCCACCATTGCTGCTAACCACCGCCTCCCCTGGCTTTTACTTCCTGCGGTCGGACCGTCGCCACACTGATTGGCCACTGCAGTGACGATGTGACCACAGAGAGCAGCCAGTAAATAGAAGACCTGGTGAAAAACCAGGGAGCATCCGCGATGGATCGGAGGTGAGGACAGAGGCGAATGTGAGGTTTTTTCTTTATTCCAGCAGCAATCACACTAAACAGAAGTTAAAGATCCCATTAAGGTGTTGTCCATCCTGATGCCCCATAAATGTGCTCAGTGCTAGAGCCACAGTGACTGCTACAGAGGTGCACCAACCTGACCTAACTCGTCAAGACTCCATAAAACTGTAGCATATCTTCAGCTGTGGAAGTAGAACATTGGATTCACACATTAAGTAATTGCGGCGGAAACATAACCAAAACTCCGCAACAAACTACAATACAAACTCCATAGGAGTTGTGAAACCAGCAGCTTCAGGGGCGCCAGTACCAAAAAACCATATCCTCACCTCCCCCCAGTCCTCAGCTCCAGCGCTGCATCTCCCAGATCTTCTGATTTCATTTATGCTGGAGCTTCTAAACAGGGACGTCACCGCTGTCATCGCCGATTGGCTACTGGGGTCACCTGCCTCTACTTGCATCACCTATCAGAGCTGTTCACTTCCGAACAGTGATCTAAATAAGAGGCATGTGACCGCTGCAGCCAATCAGCAGCTGCACCAGTGACGTCTCTGTTCAAAAGCTCAAGCATGAAAACAGAAGATGGGAGAGACGCAGCGCTGGAACCAGAGGAAGGCGAGTACATTTGGATCCATTGCAGAAACATTTCACTGCAGCTTTAATTCAGCACGAAGCAGATGAGTGAGATCCACTGCAATGATCTCCACCAAATCACTGAACTAGAAACACTTCACTTTCGCCTACTGCTGGGGCACTGCAAGTCTCAGCAGGTCCCAACTCCAGTAGGAGATATCTGAAGCACTGCTGGCAGCCCCCGGCTCTGGTGTAGTCTGCCGAGAAACTTTCAGGCAGGTCACACGTGTCCCGCGTAATGCAGCGCTGGGGGGTTACATGTATCAGAGCTCGTACACGTCTATAGGGAGAGGACTACTCACACAGCAGACACCGCTTCAGCGCCCGGACGTGTTACACCCCTGCACACAAGCCTTCCACCAAGTGCCACTGACTTCCCTTCCCCAACGTGGCCGCTCTGTGCTCTCTAGTTCCCAGCATTCCACGCTCGCTTCCTGCTTTTTGCCGCAAGGCCTGTAGGGAGTTGTAGTTTTTATGTTTATAGAGAGGAACTCGTTCAAGTTGTGACAAAGATATAACGCTAGAGAAGGGGAAGGAAATCGAGGCGGTATGCAGAGGAACCAATCAGCTCTCTGCTTTCATTCATAATTTTTTTTTTCCTGTAGGGGAAATAAGAACTTTAACCTGATTGGTTGCTCAGGACTATTGGCTTGGTGATGACTCCTGAGTACTAACCTCTTCCTGACTGATTTGTGGAACCCCTTCCCCCCACAGTTCCTGACTGGGGACATTATTTTTTAGTGCATACGGCCTTGAAGGCTCTAACACATTTGTATATTCAAATACTTTTTCGTCTTTTGCATTAGGCGTTATTGGTTATTTCAACATTTTTTTTTTTTTTTTTTTTTTAAATGTCAGGGAAGTGTATGTTCACACGACGTATTTCTGGGGCGTACTGCAACGAAGTACAGCTCGCAAATCCAGAAAAATCATTTAACAAGTCCAGCGCTCATTGAGAACTGTGTAAAATCATTGTCCTCGTTTAGACGACGATGATTTTACACTCGTATTTTTGGTGCACAGTCACATAAAGGCATAGTTGCCAACTTTTGAAAATGAAAAAGCAGGAGATGTTAGTGGGCGGCGCGCATAGCAAAAATTTGCATGGACACGCCCATCTTGTCGGTATGCCACGCCCCTTCAAAAAGCCACACCCACTCCACCTAACTGCATAACGGCTTTGGAAGAAAGCCAGGTAGATGCCCTTGTAGCCAGGTAGTAACCCCCCATAAGCAGGTAGTGCCCCTTACAGGCAGGTAGATGCCCCCTTGTAGCCAAGTAGATGCCCCCTCTGTAGCCAAGTAGATGCCCCCTCTGTAGCCAGGTAGGTGCCCCCATTGTTTGCCAGTTTGTGCCCCCATTGTTTGCCAGGTAGTGCCCCCATTGTTTGCCAGGTAGTGCCCCCATTGTTTGCCAGGTAGTGCCCCCATTGTTTGCCAGATAGATGTCCCCTCTGTTGCCAGGTAGATGTCCCCATTGTTTTCCAGGTAGTGCCCCCTCTGTTGCCAGGTAGATGCCCCCATTGTTGCCAGGTAGATGCCCCCATTGTTGCCAGGTAGTGCCCCCTCTGTTGCCAGGTAGATGCCCCATCTGTTGCCAGGTAGATGCCCCCTCTGTTGCCAGGTAGATGTCCCCTCTGTTGCCAGGTAGTGTCCCCTCTGTTGCCAGGTAGTGCCCCCATTGTTGCCAGGCAGAGCCCCCCCCCTATAGCTAATAAGAATAAAACAATAAAATCCACTTACCTCACCAGGCTCCTGCAGCACGGCCGCCCCGGGCCCAATCTCCTCAGCGGCGCAGGGGAAGTGAGAGCAGCCGCGCGCCCACTCCCCCTGCAGCCGCGCGTCACTTCCCTGCGCCGCTGACCTGTATGTACGGCTCACATCCGGCGCCGGACATACAGGGGGAGGAGGGGGGAAAGGGAACGATCCCTCCTGCCTCCTCCCTGCACAGCGAGACAACGGCGGGTGAAGCGGGCACAGCGGCCGCTTCACCCGCCTTTAGGAGCGGCCCGGCGGCGCCAGAGTAGCGCACAGCGCTACTCTGTCGCCGCGGCCTTTTTAAAAAACCCCCCCGCCAACTGGCGGCGGGAGGAATTCCAACTCCCCCGGGAGGGCGGGAGGGGCCCCCCAAGAGCGGGTCCCCCCCGCCAAAACGGGAGAGTTTGGCATGTATTGCATAAATGTCCTGTCACTACCTTCAGGTTCTTATGCGCTGAGAAAGAAAGTTGTCTCCTGCTAGCGTGTACTTTTAGGGTATGTTCACACGGCGTATTTGCGACGCACATTTCGGCGTCGTATTTGTGCTTTATGCGCGGCAAAATGCGTACCGCAATTACGGTAATTCATAGCTTTCATAGAGATCTATGAATTATGAGTCGTCTCCCCCGGCATACAATATGATCGAGAAGTGACATGTCAATTGTTCGCAGCGCGTACGCGCCGCTGAAGATGTATGTGAATGGGGCCCCACCCCAGTGCTGTGGAAGTAAGCACTGATTAGCGCGTGCTTCCAAAACACCCGGTGTATTGCGGCGCGTACAGTGCGCGCCCCAATACGCCATGTGAGCATACCCTTATAAGTGCCAATGAAGGCGGACTGCGGTGTGTACCAGTGCACGCCGCAATATGGCATGTGAACATACTCAAAATGCAAATAGCAAACTTAATAAAAACTTAATAGCAAATAGGACACTAAAACTGTTTTTAAATAGTGTTCTGCTTGTTTTGGTTATTTTAGGTTCTTGGGGGAGGGGCTACAAGCTTGGACTGTCAATTTGTTTTACTATATTTTTTAGCTTATTTTGTGTGTTTTTTTTTTAAATGTATTTGTTTTAAAAACAATCCCCCTAAAAAGGTTTCCAAACAGAAAACCCCTCGGGGGGGAAACATTTTCCCATTCCTTTGGTAGTTTTTAAATTGCTGATTTCCCCTCTAGCCGATCTATTTCTCCCCAGCACTGACTGACTTTGAAGACTAAATTAAAAGTTTTTGTTTAAAGACACAGCACTCCTTTTATTTTACACGGGCCCCCGGGCAGCCCCATTTTATAATTTCCGGGGAAAAAAGCATGGGGCTGGGGCTCCCTTCCCTTAGCTGTATACAAAGCGTTTCATTGCCCCGCTGTGTATCCGGGGAAATTAAAGGGGCAAAAACAAAATTTGAACCATACATCCCCAAATTTCTGCAGATTCCCCCCCTTCCCCACTGTTTTGAGTTTTTTTGTCCGTTTGGTTTGCAAAACTTAGGGAAATTTAAACCCCGGCAAATTTTTTCCGGCCACTTTTTGCCCTCTAAATATGGGCAAGATGTCCCGCCGAAAATTACAGAAAACCCCTAGAATTTAGGGGATTTTTTTTTCCTCACCTTTTTCCGCTCTTTTAACAAATACGATCGTTTGTACCGCGGGAAATAATGACTTGTCAATTATTTGCGGCAAATACGGCCTGGAAAATTAAATTTTCAATGGGGCCGGCGGGCTCCCGGGCCCCCCCGAAACCCGTGGGAGTAGGGCACTACACGCTACTGTACGCACCGAAAGAACATGGTGTGAGCACACCCTTATAAAAGTTTTTAGCGTTTTAACCCCTTTTGGCTATCGACATCTTTCATAGCGGGTCCCCCATCACGACAAAAATATTCCGAGGGTTCCATGATAGATGACCGCCGTTTTGACCGTTAATTTTCGGGGGAAAGAGAAACCCAAACACCTTCTTTTCTTACCCCAAAAACCCAGGGCTGTAAAAAGCTAATTAAATATCCACAACATAAAAAAGGGATACGGGAAACACCCTTGGGCAACACATTTTTGGGGTTAAAAAAGGGCCACAGAAAAAAAAAAAAAACACCCATTCACTATCCCGTCCTAGCCACAGAAAGGGACCCCCAAACCTGAAATGACCCCCAGTTTTAAAAAATGCCGGGAAAAAAGAGTCTTTCAACCCCCAAATTTTAGTTTCACTGGAAAAAATATTTGCCCCCCTGTCCTGGGTACCCGCGGGCCCCTCCGTATGAGTCGGCCCAAATTTTAGCTTCACTTGGAAATACTGGGGGTTTAACGCTCCTTTTCCACCCAGGTTCCCTTTTCCCCCTTTTGGCTTTTTTTTTTTTCTCATTTTACTAAACGTGCGGGAGGAAATGGCCTCTTATTTTTTGTTCTTTTCCGTGCTCCCCTTACTTCCATGTCCCCCTGAAAAACCTACATGGGGTTTCCAATTTTTCCCCTTCCCTTTCCCTTGTACAATTCAGGGGGAAATTTTTTTTCCAGCTTTTTGTACATGCAATTTTTTTTAGTATTTTTTAATTTTCTAAAAAACACTTTTTAAAAAATTGGAGGGGAATCCCACCAGGGGGCCCCCCCCCCCCCCTTTGTTTCTCTTTTTTTTAATTGAATTAAATTTGGGTTTTGTCTCAATACGGGGATTGAAAACTATGTTTAAAAGATTTTTGCAAAAACAAGTCATTTTCAATTTTGGGGCCATTAACAGTGCCTCCCCAAATTCCTTTTTCTGACAGAAACCATCCCCCCTTGAGCCACTCTGACAATTGTGAAGAACAAATTCTTTTTAGAAACAAAAAAATTTTATTATAATGGGAAACTGTAGTTGGGCCGAAAATGCCCAAAACAAAATGCCCCCAAAAATTCAAAGAAATGACCCTTGACCCCTTTGGGGACAATTGTAAGGAACAAATGTCTTTTAAAAAAACAAAAATTTTTTGGGAATAGGCCCCTGAAAGGTATGCTGATTTCAACCAGCAGGGCCCCAAAAAAAATTATAAAAAGGGACTTCTCAGCCACTTTTAAAAAATTGAGGGAGAAAAGCCACTTAGAAGCCACTTTTCTTTTTTCCAAAGGACCAAAATTTATAGCTGTATCTCACAGCAACATGACCCCCAAAACCTTTGGGACAAGGGCGAAAATTTCCCAAAAAAGATAAAGTGAGTAAAGGGGAATACGGTTTGTCATAAAACCCCTTGTTTGCTTTTACAGTCTCCTCACAGCAAAACCAGAAAAAATGAACTTTTTGGGGAAAAGAAAATAAAAATTGCAGTAAGAAATGATCATTTTAAAAAAAAAATTTTTAAGGGGACCCTTTTTTTTTTTGGGAAAGGAATGTTTAATAACCGGGCAACCAAACGGGGGACCTCGGGAATTTTTGGGGCCACAAAATCATCAGAGTCCATTTTCCTGTTTTTATTTGAATGAAAGTCAAAACACCCCATTTTTCTGTGGAAAAAACCGGGGCGTTTGTCGTAAAGACTCCTCCCGCTGTCGAAGGCCCCTCAGATATGAAAGCTGGCTCTGGGGGGACCAAAACCCCTAAGGGGGTGGGCGAGCGAGCCCGGGCCATTCGTCCATACACAGAAATCTATTTTTTTGGGGCCCGGGAAAACATAACAAAAAATCGGGTTGAGAATTTAGATAGTCGGCACCGGGCTTAAGCTGGTTTTCCCGTGTTTGGATGTGTGCCCCCGCTTGCAATGCGTGGGGGGTGGTAAAAAAAAAATGCCCCGAGGCACCCATTAAGGGTTTTTGCCAAACCTTTCCCCGCCTTTCTTTCCGGGTAAAAGGGGGGACTTTTCAAATGTCACGTCGCTGATGTTGTTCCAAACCCTGACATTTGGGGAACGTGAAAAACAGACGCAAACAGATGTCCCCCTTTCCTGCCCTTTTTCTCTCTAAATTTGGGTGGGGGAATGGGAAAAAGCTGATTTTTTTTTTTACCGGGGGATCCAGGGGGGGTTTGGGGGACCCAGTAACTGTTTTTTTCATTTTTATGGCCCTTTAAAGCAGGGCATGTTTTTAGAAATGGAGGGATCCAAGCACCATGTGAAAGTGGAGCCTTGATTTCCCAACCCCCCTGGGTCGAGGGGCACTAGCAAACCTGATCTTTTTCCCCATCTTTCCCCCCTCCCCTCAAATTCCCGGGCCAACCTCTTTTCCCAAAGGGAGGGGCGTCGGGGAACCCTCGGGGGTTTCACCATGGGCACTTCACTGCGTAATGGCATTGGCCCCTTTCCCGCCAAAAATCCGGGTGGAGGGAAGTGGGGGGTGGAATTCCCAAACGTTTTTTCCACTCAACCCAAAAAAAAGGGTTTACGGGGGGGCCGGCTGCCCTGGGAACGCAGCCCGGTTTGGGAACCCAAGCAGGGTTGGGGAACCGGCGGGGAAATGCGAAATTTGAAATTTTGAGCCTTTCCCAGGGAGGGAGCCAGACACGAGTAGGGTCTTTTGAAATTTCTGGAAGACAAGGTTCAAAGACGCCCAAGGAAGGGAGTGCTTCCCCCCTACCCCAACATAAGGGGGCCACAGATATCCCCCCCTTTTAACGCACCCACCTTTTCCTGGCACAAGGTTTTTTGGCACCCAGCGCTGGAGGTTTCCCCGTTGCGGAGAGCCGTCCCCAGCTCCGGGCCGTGTTTGGGGGCGGGGCTCCAAGACGATTAATTTCAACACCGGCCCTGGGTTTTCTGAGGGACGTGATGCCCCCCGGAAAAAAAGGGCCTTTTGGGGGGAAAAAACCCTGCCCCCCATCCCTGCGGTTTTTGAAGGGGCGTGCCCCCGAGCCTGAAAAGCCCCCCGTTCCCCCCCCAAGACTTCCACCCAAACTCACCCAGTGAGCTGTTCCCCAGGATATAGCCCTTGGCCGTGCTTACTAGTCCATGTTTTTCGGGGGTCAGAAAGGACTTTTCCCCGGGCCCCAAAATGCAGGGCAAGCCCCTTGAAAAAATTTTTTAAAGACAAAAGGGCTGGCCCCGGGCAGGGGCGGGGTTTCTGGCAAAGAAATGCCCGCCCCGCACGGTATTGGGGGGAGCAAAGGGGCCCGGGCGGGCGGAACCCATCTGTGTCCAAACCCGGGCAAAAGGCAAAAATTTCCCAAAGGGCCCAAAAACCTGGCAATGCCGGGCCCTTCAGGCTTTTGCCCTTTTGGGGTGGGTTTTTGGGGTTTAAAATGTTTTTTTTTTTGCCCCAAACCGGAAAAACAGAAGGCTGGGTGCTAGACTAGCCGCTTTACGGCGGCAGGTCCTCAAAACCGGCGGGAAGGGAGAAGGGGAGGATGGGTCTCTGGTGGGGCTGGTGGTACTCCGGGGGGGACGGGGGAGGCTTTAAGCCCGGGGGCTATCCCTGAAACATGACTCTGAGGGGAAAAGGGCAACCTTTAGGAAAGCTTGGGGTGGCGGAGGGGGGAAGGGAGACTGGGGTGTGACAGTTTGGAGGCCCGGCTTTGGGGTCTGGCCTTTTTTTTGGGCCCAAATGGTTTCCCTCCATTTCAAACATGCATTTGCGCATGTGACTTTAAAATTGTTGGGTGGGGTTTTAAACCCCCTAAGGTTCTTGCCTCTACTTAAAGCGTTTCCCGGGGAAAAACGGCATAAAGAATTTTGGGTTTGGGTTTAATCAGAAAGGGTTGCCGTCAAAAAGGCCCGGTTTTAGAGGGCCGGACCTTTTTTGATGGCGATAAGCGAGGGGCGGGGGGTTTTGGGGGCTGACCGGGGGGCTGGCGAAGATATCACGGATTTTGGGGACCCGGGCCCCCTCCCTTTTTAAGGTGAAACCCGGAAATGACACTCCACCCCCATCGTTCTTCCTCCTCGTCCATTTATGGAAAACGGGTTTTCCCAAGCAAATTTTTTCTGAAAAAAACCACTTTTGGGTCCGCAATGTCGTTCCCCTCATCATCATC
The DNA here is from genome assembly GCA_025379985.1 of Phyllomedusa bahiana. Lineage (NCBI taxonomy): Eukaryota > Metazoa > Chordata > Amphibia > Anura > Hylidae > Phyllomedusa > Phyllomedusa bahiana. The sequence continues at coordinate 114,489 of JAODAL010001238.1, read as the reverse complement.
AAAAACAGGTGACTTCGTGTCCGACATTCTGGGATCCAGAAACTGCGGGCTTCAAACAAGAGGGACGCAAGGCGTTGCCGACCGCCCGGGATTTTTGCTGATTGACCGGCTTCCTTCTCCTCCTCTGATGGCATCAGTAACTGGGCGTCAGAGCAGAGAAAATCTTTTAACATGCCTTCTGACCCCAACCGCATTTTGTCATCAAAGAGGTCTTCAGAAAATGGATTATCCACAGTGGTGGGTACACGAGTTTGACATTGGGGCTGCTTCATGTTGGACGATGCTGATGATGCTGATGATGACATTTGTGGCCGTGACTGGGAGGACGAGGAGGTAAGACTGCTGGATGCAGGTTGCATTAACCACTGAAGGACAGATTGGCGACGCTGTTCGTTACTGAGATTCACAGGCCTGACTGTCCTGCAACTGACGATCCGCTGGCATGCGTGTTGTCGCCAGCACTGGAAGGAGCACCTTCTCTCGTACCTCTACCTCCATGTCCTACCCCCCTCTTGGCTCGCTTAACACCTGAATTTTGCTCATTTTCAGAAATATAAAAATTTGAGAAGGTATGGAAGAGTTTTGGAAAGTCTCTTATTAAAAGACGGCAAATCACAGCTATTCTCAAATCCCTCAAATCAAAACAAAATTGCTGGATTCAAATTTAACTGCAAAGTAGATCTATCAACAAAGCTGGCCTGTGCCAAAGTGAAAAAACACGTATCTGTAATGTATTCGGATAATAAAAGGTATTTTTGGCACCTATCAACCTGTGCTGACTACTAAATTGCTGGATTCTAATTTAACTGCAAGGTGGCTATATCAACAAAGCTGGAATGGGCAAAATTGAAAAAGAACACCTATCTGAAATGTATACTGATAATAAAAGTGGAGTTTTGCACCTAACAAAGAGACCTGCAGTTACTGGAAAAGATGTGTATCCTAATATAAGTTCAGGCTGCCCAATATCCAGGAAATATTTCAATAGGAAACTGTTAATAATAAAGCTATTGCAGTGCAATGTCTACACTAAGTCTTGGTGAACTATATCCAGTATTCTTTATAGAGCTTGTCTGTGTTCACCCGCGGGGCCCCCCCCCCCCGCTCCCTCCGTGACTTTACAGCGGTAGATGCTGCTTAAAAATTCTCTACCTAACTACATAAAATCTTCCAATCTCTGATCTAACTAAATTGTAAGGATCACAGCTAATAGTAGAGGTTTCTCTGTGTGAAGAAATAGAATAATTTCGCTGAGCTGTTTGGACACAGACAGAGCGCACGTCCTACTCCTATGAGACGCTGAGACACTGATCATGAACAGGAAGGGCTGTTCTATGTAAAACGAGGTCATGTGATTTTTCCAGCCAATCGCAACCATACACATCCCAGTCATGACGTCGCACACACATCTCACCCTGCTTTATTCTGTAAGTAGATTTGCTGGCCGCCAAAATGACAGGAAGCGCCGAAAATGGCGCGATCTTAATAGATGATCAAAAACAACAATTGGTTTTGCACATGGAAAAACTTTGTTTGAAAAAACAAATGCACACTGGTGTGGCAGCAATTCATATAGACATTTCAAATTCAAAAAACAGTGCAGGTGGGTCCTACGCTTTAGGGAGCGAAGATACCTGCTTCAAAGAACACTGCACTGTTTTTCCATGTGCAAAACCAATTGTTGTTTTTGATTATATGTAGGGAGGAGTGGTAGTCTCCATTTTGGTGTTTGCACCCCACCCACTTCCTCAGGTTTTAAATCAGTGCAGTGTTCTTTGAAGCAGGTATCTTCGCTCCCTAAAGTATGCAGGTCTGAACAGGACCCACTAGAGGTAACAATAGCGTAGGACCCACCTGCACTTGAGGTCCCCTTGATGATTGGGAGGTGGGCTTAAGCATTTTTGGCCAAAAGTGTGAACTGAGAACCTCAATTTTTTTCATGTATCCTAGTTAGCAGTAATGCTTTTTCCAAATTTCCTATGTCCCATTTGACGGTTTCCTTAGTCCATAATGTGCCACTGTTTTTTGAATTTGAAATATCTTAATAGATGATGCACAGATTTTAACCTAAATTATCGCATGATCTAAAAATTTCGATCAACATAAAAACTGTGCCGATTTCAACTTTGTCGATAATAATCGCTCAACACTACCCTTATACAGTAGTTAATGGGCAGTTGGCAAGTGGTCAACTACAGTATATAAATATATATCAGAATGCCCCTTGATGAAAAGACATTATCATGAATCTTTGCAGCTTCAGCAGGTTTGGGGCAAATAGGGCCCATGTGATAATGATGTGACGTCTTGTGCCATTTTTACTAGTACATGCAAATATACCCTTTATAACCTTTTAATCTTGGTGGGTCTACAGTGATCACTCTCCACAGTGCAATAGGTCAGTCTGGCTATGTTCACAGCACTATCCCAAAAAATGGCCAGACCGCCTCACATTGGAAGAACCTCAATAACAACTACTATACCACAGCTGTGAAGTGCGAAATGTGCTTTGGGGTGGCCCTACAGACAGAGAGAGGACCTTCTATATAGGAAATTTATTAGTTACTTTTTTTCATTGATTTCTTATTACTTTAGTTCCCAATGTGACTGTCTGGATAATGCTAGAGGGAATTTATTTACTATGGACTAATGTATTGATCTGCATGTCGTAGTACTCCTTAGATTGGATCTCTTTACTGAAGTAGGATACTTGTGTTTACAATTTTATTTTTTGTAAATTAATGTGAAATAAAAATGTATTTTTTATTTAACAACAAAAGGGGATTAATGCCTCGCTATTTGTGGCATTGTATATGTTCACATCATGTTTATAGCTTCTTCTTTTTTTTTTTTTTTTAATTTTATTTGCATTTTCAATTTACAAACATGAATCTCTGACATGTTACAATCTACAAATCATGAGTTGTACAATCTCTAGGCCATGCGCCTTAGGTCTGCAGGCATCACATGCAGAGTATGAAACATTAACATAAGGAAATATGTCAGAATAAACAGCATAAAACAAGGAATTTATAGCTTCTTTAAAGTACATGCCAGGACATATATGTAATACTTATGCCAAACAGAAGCATCCATAACCTGTAGGGTGCCATTAGGCTGTTTAAAGGGGTGTTTCCGCCTCACACTGTAATGGCGAACCACTCCACAAAGGTCTCCGTTTTAGAGCGAAAAGTAGGTTGCACATGCGCACAACTCTCCATTCTGTTCTATGAGAGTTCCAAGTACAGCCAAACACAACACTCAGTGACGAGTTGTGTACATAACAGAGAGTTGTGAGACTTTCAAGGGCCCGTTCCTGAGATAGGTGCGGACCCCAGAGGTAGGCCCCCACCTATCACACTTTGATGGCTTATCATAGCGAAATTCCATCAAAGTGCCCGATAGAAACACCTTCTGTCGACACGTGTCTAATCTTATGAATGTAGTGCAACACCCCTCTCCTTCTAAGAATTGGTGCAGACAAAGACATGCCAGACATGCGCCCATTTTTGGCGAAAGACCTTTTATAAATATGTCAGACAGGACCCACAACAATTTTTTGGGCGCAAATCACCTGGTGCAGCCCATTACTTGTCCCCATGTGTTTACAGCATACACACTACACATACATCAGAAACTTGATGTGAGCCACCTAAGCTAAGCAGTACATCCTGCTTCTTCATCAGCTATATGACCTCCGATGATGTCATGTCCAAGTGACCGATACTTGAATTTGCTATGTAGTGACGGGGTCCACTCAGTGAAATGGCGGACATCTGCACCCACAATCAATACAGGAGCATGAAAGGAGTAAACGGGGCAACTCGTGCATACAATGCTGCCTCAATGTATGGAGGGAAGATGGGGCCTGGGGTGATCATCTCCCTGCGGGGGCGCAATTCCGTAGTCACAGCTGTCACAATGATTGTGCAGCACAGTAGTGATTGCTCTAGTCGATGCCCGCACTATTGCTGAGCGCAGGAGGTTGGCATGAATAATTCTAGCTGGCAAGGGGGTGCTCCTCCATATTTTGTAGCAGTTTCTATCACTGGCAACTTGTGAATGTAGGTCTGGATTTCAGGTTTATGGCTTTCTGAGCTACTACGTGTAGCTTTTGATCATTTCGCAAACTGCTGGCATAAGACAAGCTTTTGATGTGCAGGATTGAAGAGATACAAGGTTCTGGTGCTATACGCAGTGCGCTTCATCACATTTGTGGAATTTACCACGATTATGTTAGAAGACTCTATATATAAATTCAATAGCAGGCTGTTATTCACAGGATCGCAGCTGGGAAAAATAGCGCTTCCAGGTTGTTCATGATCAGCCCCCCAATGCAGGGCTCCAGATAACAGGGCACCATAGAATGTGCGGGCTTACAAGGTCTAACAATCATGTTGCCATTTGTGTTCAGTCGCTGCTGTTGCTGTAATTTTATTAAAAAACAAAAAAATCATTTTAGCCCCACTGTGAATGGCAGATGTGTCTCCTCTAACACACCCCGGTACAAGAAAGCCCATCATGGTGGACGTTGATGGTGCAAAACCATGGTCCCTGGACTGTATATATTTTATGGATCCCTTTCTGACCCAGAATTTTAAGTAGCTTTCAAGTTCAAGGTTAAAAGGGTGTTCTCACCCTGCTCTTTCACAGAGTCACAGCCAGCTTCAGGTTCCCACGTCTTGGTTATGCTGTGGGTGGTTCTGTAGCAGTGATTGACATATTAGCTCTGCTGTTTCTAGCAGATCCTGTTATAGGGACATTGCTAACAGAAGAGTTTAAACTATAAGGCAGAAGACTACAAGGCTATAAATGGTAACATTTTGTCAGTAACAGGTAAACAAGCCCCTGGTTTACTGATAAGTCACCGTATGGAGTAAATCCCCATGGTCCCGACGGACGGGGGGGAAAGAAATTGAGAGAGGTGGGTTTTTTAAACTTAGGTAATTTGGGGTACACAAGAAAAAATTTTAAAGTTTCCTCTATCTCTGAAATCAAGGAAAATCAGAACAGAAATTATTTTTGGTAATACTGTAGTCTTTATTTACCTTTGCCTAAATTTTTAAGCAAAATCAGGGTGGTGAGAATCCTTATAAAGGGGTTCTCCCACCTTTGACATTATAATAATAAAAATTAAAAAAAAATTTTTTTTTTTAATTTGGGGCCAACATATTCCCCCGCATTTTAAAAATTTTGGGGAGGGTGGGGAAAAACAGAAAAAATTAAAATTTAAATTGCCCCAAGGGAAAAAGCTTCTTACGGGATGAACAAAAGGGTTTGAGGGGGCCCTGCTCCCCAAGAGCTTACAATTATTAGGGTGACAGGGAGAAAAAAGGGGTTTAAGAAGTGCTAGATTTACAATGGCCCCAGCCATTTGCCCATAAAAGGGGGTTGTTTTTCGTAAAAATTGGGTTTTAAACCCCTGCCCCCCCAAAACAGTACATCTAAAATACAGTAAAGGCCCTCTAGGGAGTGTGGGGGAGGGGGGTGGGGGTTTAGCTTTAAGAGTTTCTGGAAGGCCAGAAGAGAAAAGGGGTTTCTCGGGGGCCTTTTTTTAAAGCTTTTAAAGGGGTTTGAGTGTCCCTTGATTCCCCGCCCCCCCGGTAGCATTTCCCAAAGGAAAACGGGTTTCCCCGGGCCCCGGGGTGAAGTTTTGGAAAACGGGATGGGGATTTTATGATTGATGAGCGAAACCCTGATATCAGCAGCAGAGCGGGGAGAGGGGGCCACAGGGGGGGGGTTAAAACCAGGATGAAGGGGGGAGGAGATGTAGGGAGGAGCAGTTTTTGGGAGAGTTTTTATGAGTGAAAGTGATGATTTTTTATGTTGTATTGACTGGATAGGCAAAAAAAGTGCAGGACTGCCACAGGGTTAAGGCCCTTCAGTAAATCGGCGGGAAAAAAAGGAAGACAACCCGGGCCCTCTGCTTTCGGGGACAGTTTTGGAGGGGGAGAGTTTAAACCGGAGGGGACCGATATGAAGGGGTTCCCAGTAATAAGACGGAAAAAAATTAAGACAACAATAAAGAGTTTATTTTGTTTCCACAGTGAGAAAAGGACGGTTTCGGGAAATTTGTTCTTGAGGTGCAGGTGCGGGAGCGGGCCGGGGATTGGTTGGGGGGTTTTGAAAGAAATCGGAACCCATTAAAACCCCAAAAACCACGGGCCTGCTGCCTAGGAGTTATGGGTTGCCCAACCCTGAGACAAAAAATTGGCGGGGTTTTAAAAGGTCTGTTTAGTAAGGGGGGGAAAACAGAAGTTCAGTTTTAGTGGGGTTTTAATTTTTAAATACAGGTGGGAACTTTGATGTCAGAGACAGCAGCCCCGGGGCAGTCACTGGTGTTTTGGCGGGTCCAGGAGTGAGGGTGTCACGGGTGGTCCCGCACCCCTCGCCCGGGCCCTCCCCCGGGGCCCCCATTTCTTTTTGCTGTCACCCGTGGGGCCCCCGGGGCCCCCGGCCAGGCCCGCGGGTGGGGGTCCCGGTTTTCCCCCCTTTTACCTTCCGCGCTCCTGAGTCCCCCCCGTCTTCCTGCCGGCCGGCCCCGGTGCCGCGCCGGCCTCCGGGGTTTTTTTAAAGGGGCCCCAGTACCCCCATTTTTGGGTTTTAAGGCTGGCAGGTGCCCCTTTTTAAACCCCTTTTTCCCTTCCGGGTTTAACCTTTCCCGGATTTTTTGGGGCCGTAAAACCCCTTTGAGAAAGCTTTTGTGCCTCTTTTTTCCCCCCCCATTTTTTTTCCCGTGTCCCGAACCCCCTACGCTCCTGTTTCCTGACCAGGGAACCCTTTTGCGGGCCTGTCCGGGACCTCCCTGCCTGCCCCCGATTCCGCCTACGCCCCCCAAATTCTGTACCACCACTCCCCTTGGCTGCCACCAAAAGCAAGTCAGGGCCAAAGTGGGAGCCCCTGGTAGTTCTCCCCCCCCACCCAAGTCCATCCCGCTTTGCGGGGGGCTCTGGGGGAAAAAGGGGGTTTTCTACTTAGATTTCCCCCGTCCCCTGGAAACCCCCTTAAAAACCATGCTTGGGGTGGGTTCCGCGGATCCACTACCTGCTTTTCTTTTACAGAAAGATCCGGCCGGGTTTCCCCCCAAGGAAACCCCTCCCCCGGTGACCCTTTTCCCGGCGATAGGGGCCTCACAGTCCCACAACAAACCCGAAAACCCGCCCACCCGGGGAACCATTGTCCGTTTATGATTCCCGCAGCTCCGGGAAACCCAACAGCCGTGGGAAACCCCCTCCTCCTGGGCAAAACTCCCCCCCCCCCGGGGGACTCCCGGCTAGGGCCTTAAACCACTACCGGGAACAAGTTTGACGGGGACCCCAAAAAAACTGTGCGGGGGAATTTATTCCCCCCAAGGTGCTCAAAGCACGTTTAGTTGATGGCCGGGTTCCAATTTTTCCCCCTGAAACTTCCAAAGGTGGCCTTCGGGGTTTAGTTTTGCTTGGGGAAAAAGGGCTCAAGCTTGGGCCCCCCCTCTTTATCGGGGCGACCCCGGGAAAAGACGGCCCTACAGTTTTTCCTCTTCAGGTTCCGAAATTGTCTTTAAGAGGGGAAAGGGCTTCCTCGGGGGAGGCCCGCTCTACTAAACCCTTCGCCAGGGGGGACTCCCCCGGGTCGGCGACTACGCATTTCTTTTTCCGGCCCCCTGGCGCGGAAGCTGCCCTTTGGAACGACCCCGCCCATTTGCCCCCTTTTTAAAAAGGGGCCTGCCCCGGGCAGGTTAAGGACGCCCTAGGGCTTTGAGGTTTCCCCCGCCTCCCCCAAAGGGCCGTAGGGCCCATCTAGCCACTCGGATCGTTTTTTCGTTTCCCCCCGGGGGCCCAAGGCGGGAAAACGCCAGGAACTGATCTCGCCCGACCGACCGTCCCGATTGCCCTCGCCTGGCCCCGGTTTTTCCAAAAGCCCCCAGCGGGGGTTCCCCTTTCCCACTTCCTACCAGGGGAAGAAGCCATGATTTTGGAAACCGGGAAAACGTCCAACAGGGGGCTGTCCCCCATCGGGGCAGGGGAAATTGTGCCTTTACTGTGCCAGCCCGGATCACTTCCGCAATTTGGGTTTCCCGCTTCGCCCAACAGCGGGAGGGAAAAAGCCCAACCCAGGCTAAGTAAGGGGGGCATCCCTGGGTTGAAAACTTCCCCCCTCCACGTCTTAATAAGGAGGGGTTTGGGGTTTTTTTTCGGGTTTTCCCGGGGAAATCGATTTTTTCGGGTACCCGCCCTTTTCCCGGACTCTGGATCCGCCCGGGAAATTTAATTTTATGCCCCCCTGGTGTCCCAGCATTCGCCTTCCGGTTTGGCCTTAGGGAAGCCCCTGGTGATATTTCCTTCCCTGAGTGGCCCCGCTATTAGTGGCCATTCGGTACGTGACCAAGCTGTTGTTTTCCCCGCGGGGGGGGCCTTCCCCCAAGGAGGAGCACCTTCTACGCCCCCTGGTTTTATCCTCCGCTTCCTCTTGGGTCTTCCGGGCTACACCCCCCAAGCCCCCCACCCTCGATTGGAGAACCCGGGGGGATTTTACGTTGGGGGCCCGACTGCCCAAAACGCCCGTCTCCATTTTCCCCGGCCTGTCCGGGCCATTCCACCCCATCATCTTTTCAGGTCCCCGCCAGGTCCTTTTCCCCCCCTGAATACCGGGGAAAAAGGGAAAGGGCTTTTCGGGCGAAACAGGGCCGAAACCCCCCTTCCCCTCACCGCCCCTATGAATGTCCCTTTTACCTCCCCTTTCCCGGGACCAAACCCTCCCGGGGGGAGTTTTTCCCCCTTGTCCCGGACAAGGGAACAGGCCATTTCCCGGGCAAAATCCGTGAGAAACCCGCCCCAAAAAGGGGTTTTTACGCAAGTCCCCTTCTCCCCCCCGGAAACCCCGGGTTTTTTTTCGTTTCAGAAAAAAGGTTGGGTTTTCTCCGCCCTGCTTTGAAATAACCCGGGGGCCCGAAAAAATTAAACCCTGAAAAAAACCCGGAAAACCCCTTCCACTAAAATTTCGGAAACCCCCTTTTACCGTTTTACAAGGAGCCAGGGGCCCCTTTTCCAAAAAATGGACCCGCGCGGGGCATACAATCTCATCAGGAAACCGTGAGGGGGATTTAAATGGAAGAAAAGGGGCCCAAAACCCGCACGGCCATTTTGAATACCTGGGGGAAGCCCCTTCGGGCTGTTTTAAGGCCCCCCCCGGTTTTTTCAAAGGAGTTTTTGTAAAAGACAACTTCAGGGGCCTGCCCCTTTTCAAGTGTTTTCATCGTTTTTATTTAATTAACAAATTTTGGTTTTCCTTTCCCGACCTTCCCGGGAAACCCCTCTATCACGGTGCGGGCCCGGTCCCAACGCCAAGCAGCAAACCGCCTGTACGCCAAAAAATAGAAAGGGCGTTTTTCCCCAACCCAGTTTTGCCTTTTCCCCGGTTTCAATTTTTCCGACCGAGGCCTGCCCCAAAAGGATCCCCCACTAAGCTGTCTGCCCCCCCTTTGCAATGGCCCCCCGACCTGTTGGACCCCTTCCCAGCCAAAACCCAAGGTTTTTTTTTGGGGTTTGCCAATTATTTCGACCCGTTTATATCCCCCTTCTCCCACATGGTGGGTCCAAATTTTGTCCCCACCAGGAAAAGGGCCCCAAACCCAAAAATTTTGGGCCAAACCCGCGGCCCAAAGAGCCTATCGGGCAAATTTTAAGTCGGGCCCTTTTCTTCCGCACCTATTCTGTCCCCGCCCTTTATCCTGAAGCCCTTTTCTTGGAGGTGGAGGGCCCTCGTCGGTGGGGGCCCGGGGGTGTTTTTTTCCCCCAAAAAGGGTCCCAAGGGAGCCCCCTCACCCCGGCTTTTATTCCAAAAACCTTTCGTCGGCCCGGAGGGGAAATATGCTTTTTTGGGGACCCCGGGAATTTCTCGCTTCAAGATGGCCCTGGAAAGTGGCCCGGGTTTTTCCTTGGGGGAGGGCCTTACCTTTCGAGGTGTTTACTGACACAAAAAAAATTCAGCCTTTTCCCGTCGGCCCCAGCCCTCAATCCTCGGCAAGACCCGGTTTTTTTTTTTTTTTCCCCGATTTTGGAATTTTCCGGGATCCATTTTCGGCCCCCCCCGAAAGAAAATCGGGGTGATGCCTTTTCTGCGATTCCCCACGTCACTAAAGAGGAAACCCCCACTCCCCAAAAAATTCCCTACCCCGGGGAAAGCCTGGAAACCCGCAGCACCTGTCCCCCTTGGCAGATACCCTCCCGGGAAGACCCCCACGTTGGCCCATTTGCTGCGCAAGAAAACCCGAAATTGGGGGCACTGCTCCCTTGGGTTTGGGAGGACACCGGGGGGCCCCTTTTATCGTTCCCTTTTATCTCCCGTTCTAAATGGGGGCCAGGAATGGCTTTTAAAAATATTAAGGACTTTTGGGGGTTGCCTGTCCCCACTTGTGCCCCGGGAAAAAGGTGCCCCGCCCCGGTTCCCCCCCCGGGCTACTGGCCCCTGGCCCTTTGGGCCCGTATTCCATGGTCCCAATTTTGGGGGGATGGTTTTTTATCACCGATCCTTTCCCTCCTCTTTTGGGCAACACCGTGAACCGGGTCCAAATTTCGGGGTAAGGGTTTTAGAAGATGCGCACTTTGCCCACTGCCCCGGGGTTTCTTCCACAGCACCGTCTGGGCCCCCCTGGTTTTTTAGGGCACAAATCTTCCCCATGCAAAGGCCTGCCCCGGGACATCTTTTTTTATCGGGGTCAGTTCGTGTCCCAAATTCTTTGGGGCGCACCTTTCTCCCGGGTTTTTGGGGTGAATTAGACTTCTCTTGTCTTTTTATCCCAACTAAAAGGCCCGTAAGAGAGCAACCAGATTCTGGGCGTTTTCTTACGTTTTCCCTTTTTTTTTTGCCGCCAGGATGATTGGTCCGACCTCCTAACCCGGGGGCCCAAAATTTTTTTAATTCCCCGGAAATTTAGGGTCCTCAGGGGCATCCCACCCTTTTTTTTTTTTTATTTGGCGGGGATCCCCCCCCCCCCCTCTCCCTCTGCCCTTTTTTTCCCCCCGAGGTTTCCCTCTGTGGGAAACCTTGGTCCCCGACCCTTTTCTGGGGATCCGGGGGCAGGGGCTCGCGTCCCCCGCAGGTGCTGGGCCCCCCTTAAAGAAGGTCCAAAGGGGACAGGAAGAGGAGACCACTCCAAACCCTTTTTTCCCCGGAGACCAAGTCTGGCGTCCGCCAAATATGTCGGTTTAAAAAACCCCAGTTACAAGTTGGCCCCCGCTTCCTGGTCCCCCTTTTTAAAACCTGAGCCCATTAATCCCAGTTGGGTTTTAAAACTCAAACTCCCTCCCACCATGCGGATCCCTAATTTTTTTCCAGTACCCCTCCAAAAACCCGCGGTTTGGGAAAAGCTTTCCAAAAAGTTTTCCCTCCCCCCCCCCTGAAATCCCGTAAACCTCCCAAAAATATTTGCGGTCAAAAGGGGATCCCTTTGGTAAGAGGGGTTTTTGGGTAAAACCCGGGAATTTTTGGTTTATTTGGGGGGTTGGGGCCCCGGGGGAGAGACTTGGGAGCCTGAGGGAAAATTTTGGGCCGCCGGGTCTCGTGTTGACCTTTTTCCCCCCGAACCAGAAGAAAAGGGGAACCCAGGGGGGGGGTACGTCACGGGTGGTCCCGCAGCCCCTGCCCGGGGGGGCGGGCGCACCGGCTGTCACCCCCTCGGGGCCCCGCGGGCCCCCCCCCGGGGCCCCCCGGGGCCCGGGGCCCGGCTTTCCCCTTTCCTTCCCCGCGCTCCCCGAGTCCCCCGTCTTCCTGGCCGGCCGGCCCGTCGGGTGCCCGCGCCTTAAGGCGGGGCTTTTGGGGCCGGCTCCGAGGGTTTTAAAAAAGGGCCGTACGCCCCTTAATTTGGGTTTAAGGGGTGGGAGGTGACCCTATTTTTCCCCCCTTCCTTCCGGGGCACCTTTGCCCGGTCTTTTTGTGCCGTTAAACCCCCCAAAAGGGAAAACTTCTTGTGCCCCCGTTGTCCCGACTTTCCCGGGGACCCCGAAACCCTACGCTCCTGTTTCCTGCCCCGAAACCCTTTCCGCCTGGGCCCGGGCCCCCTTCCCGTCCCCGATTCCCCCCTCCCTCACGAAAAGTACCCTTGCCTGCCCTTTGGGTGCCAACCCCCAAAAGCAGTCAAGAAATGGGACGACCTGGTAGTTTTTCCGCCGCAAGGGAAAATCCTTTCCCCCCCCCTTTTTCTGGGGGGCTCTGGTGAAAACCGGGGTTCTACTTAAAAACTCCTCCCCTGGTCGGCCATAAAACCAAAAGCTTGGGTTTTCCAGCGGGTCCAAACCTGCATTCGTTACATTTGGGCACGGGAGGAGGGGTAAAATTGGGTGTCATCTGCATAGAGATGGTACTTTTGGGAAACCAAATCACTGATGGTTTTTCCAAAGGGGGGTGTGTAGAGTGAAAAGGGGGGAGAGGACCAAAAACGGACCCCCGAGGAACCAACCCCCCACAAGAGGGAGAGGAGAGGAGGGTAAACCCGCAAAAAGAACACTTTAAGGAAGCGGTTTTTAAAGGTTTAAAATGAGAACCCAAAAGAGAGCGGGGGTCCTGGGGGGCCCTTTGGGGCTGGGGCATTTTTGAGGAGAAAATGGGTGATCCACCTTTTCAAAAAGCTGCAGAGGGGGAAACCAAAAAGAAGCGCCCAAAGTAGTTTGTTGCCCCGAGGTTTTGCAGTGGGAGACATTTAAATTTTGTAGAGCAGTTTCCGTTGGGGTGTTGGGAGGGTTTCGGAAACCGGAAATTTCAGGGGTCAAGAAAAAGAGTTAAAGAGAGATAAACGGATTTTGGCAGAGTTGACCAAAGCGTTTCCCGGAGTTTAGAGATGAAGGGCAGGGTTTTTGGGCAGGTCGGGATTTTTCAGGGCAGGAAAGGGTCCAGAGAGGGCCCTTTTTTAGTAAGGGGTAAAACGCATGTTTAAAGGAAGATTTGGGAAGATCCCAGTGGAGGGGAAGAGGTTACAGATTGCAGTTATGTTTAGAGATGATAGCGGGAAAATTTGAATGGACGAGGGGGTTTTGGAAAAAGGGGGCAAAAATTTTGCATGGGTTTTGGGGGGGAGCAGACACAGAACCTGGAAAAATCCTTTTTTCTTTCGTCGGGTCCCAAAAGCTGAGAGTAGGGTGGGGGATGTTTCGGGGGGGGGACCCGTTTATGCTGCTTGGGGTTTTTAGATTTAGATGCTTTGGGCCCAATTTTTTTCGATTTTCTCTTTAAGGGTGGGTTTCCCGGGCTTTAGCATGGGGTAGAGACCGGGGCGGGGAGCTTTAAACCTTAGGAGGGGTGGGAAGTTGTCAAATGAATTTTTTTGGGGGTTTTTGTGCAGTGTTTAGTTTAGGGAGGTGAAATATTTTTGTTTTTTTTTGGGGGAGGAGTGATAATTCCGGCATGAATTTTTAGTGGAAAAAAGTCTGCAGGTACTTTGACTTTCCCCCACAGCCGCTCAGGACACCTGGAACAACGCTGGGAGAGGGGGAGTCTGAGGCGTGTGCCAGGGTGCGGGCGGGCCCGACTTGGTGGGGCGTGTGGAGTGGTGGGCCAAAATGCCAGGTTTTTGTGAAGTTTCCCTTAAATTGTTTGGACCCCCCCGTTTTAGGGCATGAGAGGGAGGAATTTTGGGGAAGTGAGGGCTGTATTGGCATCTTTGAAAATTTCCTTTAGTGTATATTGGTAAGGGGGAATTTCCCGGGAAAGGGAGGCGGGCGGTGTTTTTCCAGAAAATGGGGGAGAAAAAAATAATAGTGAAGGGAAAAAAGATTTTGAAAGAAGAGTTAAAAGGGAAATTTTTAAAGTTTGAGATTGAGGAAAAGGGTTTCAGAAGACCAGATCCAGAGAGTTCCCATCCCTTGGGGGGTGGGAGAGTTTGGGAAACTGCGAGAGGCCCAAAAAGAGGAGGTTTTAAAGAAAGGGAAAATGTGAGGCAGAGGGAGACATGGGGTCAAACAAAAGGAATTTTTAAAAATCACCCATGATGAGGGGTGGGTTTTCATTAAGAGGAAGGAGGGAGCCAGGCAGCAAAAAAAGATTTCCCGAAACTGGCCCGGGGGAGCCGGGGGGGCGAAAAAACCGGCGAGTTTGAGGGGGAAAAAGGCCCTTTAAAAGTCTGGGGGGTGTGGGCCTCAAAGGAGGGGAAAAATGAATTTAGGGTGCCAAAGGGGGGAAAGACCTTTTTTTAAATGCAGTGTGGAGAAAAAAAGTATGCCAAAAAACCTTTCCCCCCTGGGCCCGTTCTCAAGGGTTGGGGGTGTGGTTTAAGGGGTAAAGGGCCCCTAGGTGAGGCACAAGGAAGCGGTTTTCAGATGGGTGGACCATGTTTCTGTGAGGGCTAGAGGTTGGAGGAGTTGGAGGAAAAAGGTCATGAACAGCAGTTGGAAAAATTTTTTGAAAACCGGATCGGGGGTTCCCCCAGAACACTTTTTAAAGGGGCCCGAAAAAAAGTACAGCGAAAAAGCAATTTTTGGGTTTTTCAGGGTTTTTTAAAGGGAGGAAAGGGGGTAGGATAGCATAATGGAGGGTGGGCCGGGTTGGAGAGAAGTAACCTGCCCAAGAAGCAAGGGGAAAGAAAAGATACAGCAATGGTTCGTGAGGAGTTGAAGGCTTTTTTGCAAGATTATGTGAGCGGGGGGTTTTTTGGTTTTGAAAAGGGAAAGGAGAGGTTGTGATTAAACAAAGGAGAAGGGGAAGGGGGAAGGCGCTGATGTGGATAAGATTCTGGGGGAAAAAAATGGGTGGAAACCAGGAGGTAGATGGCTGCAAAATAGACAGCAATAGTGAGCATGGGGGAATAGGGTTTTTTTTTTTTTTTTTTTTTTGAACCTAGATACTTTTCAAGAAAAGGGTTTTCCCCCTACCCCCTTCGGCCCAAATTCCGGTCTAATTTCGGTTTTTTTTTTCAGTATCTTGATTCAAATTTTATCCAAAACTATCACTTTTTATATTTTGGTTCCCCTACTCTACTGGCCAAAACTGGCCCCCCAAAAAAGGCAAGGGCTGACCCAAAAATCAAAATAAATTTATTTCTGTCCTATGTAGGGTTTTTTGATAAAAAATCAGTGGGGCCCCGGGGGCCAGCAATGGGTGGAGTTTCAAATAAGCCCGAGAGGGGATACTACCCAAAGGGGGCCCTTACAATACAAATTTAAAAAAAGGGTGATTATTCAGGACAGAGAATTGGGAAAAAAATTATGCATGCACATACCAGAAAAAAGCAAACAATTATACATATACAGCAGAGACAAATTTTATGGGAGGTGTAGCCACAATTTCAAAAATTCAACATACCGAAACAGCAAAGCAATTATACCAAAATACAGCAAAAGAAAAATGATGGGATGGTTGTCCCCCTAATTTTACAATTCAACATACCAGAACAAAGCAAAGCAATAAACTAAACCTTTTAAGACCCAAAAGGGGGGAGGTTTTAGTCCCCTATTCACAATTTAAACCAACCCCGAACACAAAAAAGCAATTATACATAAACAGCAGGAAAAAAGATGGGAGGTGTAGTCCACTATTCACAATTCAAACATACCGAACCAGCAAAGCAATTATAATAACAGCAAGACCAAAAAGATGGGGGTGTGTCCACTAACCCCAATTTAAAATACCCCAAAAACAGCAAAGCCCAATTTTACATTTACAGCAGAGAAAAAGAGGGGGGGTTTTAGTCCCTAAACACAATTCCCCAACCCTACCGAACACAGAAAAACAATATACCCTATACAGCAAGAAAAATGTGGGAGGTGTAGTCCCCATTCACAATTTTAACATACCAGAACACAGCAAAAACAAAATTTTACATAAAACAGCAGAGAAAATGTTTTGGGGGGTGTAGTCCCATATTCACAATTTAACATACCGAACACAAACAAAGCCCAATTATACATAAACAGCAAGACCCAAAGATGGGAGGGGTAATCCACTATTCACAATTTTAAAAAAAAACCAAACACAGCAAAGCAATTAAAACATATACAGCAGAGACAAATGGGGGGAGGTGTAGTTTCCCCAATTTTACAATTTCCAAAAATACCTGTTTAAGGGGATGAAAAAAAAATTTTATGGTTAATCGAAAAAAATTTTTTCATTTTAAACCCCGGAAACTGCACCCATCTCCAGAATGGGCACCCAAAACTTTTTTGGGTTTTGAAAAGGAAAAGTAGGGCTTTGGGTTTTTTGGTTACTCTCCATTTATTTCAATGGGCTTTTGAGTACAGCCTAATATAACCGCTTGTCTTAAACCAGGTTCTCCCAAATTTAGAACAGGGGAACTTCAGGAAACCCAACCAAAGGGGGCAGCTTCTGTCTTACACTTACTAATATGCAATCAATGTCTGTGATGACAAAACCCCTGTTAGGCCGTGTTCATAAAAGGCTTTTTCAAGACGGAAAAGCGGCCGGAATTTCCCCTCGCAAATCCGTTTTTAATAAGGGGTGGGGGGGGGGCGGGTTTCCCCCGGCCCCCTAACTTTTCCCTTAAACCACCGGGGCGTATTGCAGAGAGAGCTCAGATATCAGTATTTAACCAAATATATTGCACTGTCAACAGCGATAGCACGATCTAAGTGACCAAAGAGATCTAACCAAGGAAGCATAAAAAATAAAAGCACGTTTGCATTTTTTTCTTTAATATAATGAATCCCGCCTATTTTTGGCTTTAAAATCAAATTTAAAAGGGGTTTTTTTTATGTGTTAAATTTTGGGTCAGAGGGTTTCCCCCATGCTAGCGGGCAGGCCGGGTAGAGAACATGGGGATGGCCGCACTTGTGCCCCCCTTTTCCCCCCTTAAAAATTTTTGAAAATTCCAATTTTAGCAAACAAAAATTTTTTGACTTTTTTGTATTTCCCCAATTTTAAAGGGGAAAACCCTTTTAAGGGTTTTTTGTGGTAATTTTAACCTAGGTTTAATATTATAATTTGCCCCCCTTTTCCAGGTTGGGGGACCATGTTCCAAAAGCGGAGCTTAACTGACCTCTTTCCCCAAATTTTAGGCTGTTCACTGTTTTTAAAATTTCCATCAGCGAAAAAGGGGGTTTTAACCTTTTGGTTTCCCCCCTTTAAAACACAAAAAAAACCCCCCAAACAGAAAACTCCAGTGACAAGCCATTTTGCCTCTGCGGTTTCTTTTTTGGGTGTTTGGGGGAAATCTTTTGCTTAGCCTTTTTCCAAAGTTGGGTTGGGTCATTCTGTCAGATCATTCTATAAAATGCCTTTTGGAGGGCGCTGATCCTCCCCTAGGCCAAATGCATGCCCTCTGTAATGGAAACCATTGATCTATGCTGCCAGCAAAGCTGTAAAGTCAGAGGAGAGAGGTGACCGTTGCCCCTCCTTCCTTTCTCTAAAGTGCCCCTGGCATCTGAGAGATAGACAGAAAATAAAATCCAGTGTGATGAAGAGAAATGAGAGTGAGGTTGGCCACGATATGGAGTCAGGTGTTGTATCCATCTGATCTAAAAAGGAAAGCAACTGCACTGTTAAAAAAGTGGGTTACAGATGCAGCAGAGCTTTATTTGTTTAATGCAAGTTTCAAGTTTTTCAGATGCAGCAAACCTGAAAAAAAAAATCTGTGCAATCATAAAAAGAGAGCTTATCAGGTCCTTCAAAGGGGTCTTGATAAGATATGCCATCAATGTCAGACAGGGACCGAATCTATCTCAGGCACCAGCCCTCGAAACTCTTCATTCTGAATGGAGAAGCAGCCATGTTTGCATGGTATATTTCATTTCAATTGGAGTTTCGAATACAGTCAAGCGGTACTCGGAACTCCCATTGAAATGAATGGAGATGGACCATGCAAACACAGCCACTTCTCCATTCAAAATGGGGAGTTTCAGGATCCACTCTTGAGATCGATGGATCCCAGAGGTGGGACCTCCACCTGTCTGACATTGATAGCTGCCTTCACTGAGGGCATCATAAGGTAGTGACATCCCCACTGTATTTCTCCGTTCACATTTATGGACCAATCTTCTCATAGTCTGACTATGTTTGCCCTATAGATCTCTATGGCTCTGCTGAAGTATCTGTCAGGATAATTTTTTCATGGCATCCTGACAGATACCACAGACGGGGATGAGAAAACTTGATGTGAACTGGGCCTTACTTAGTGGCATAAGTGACACTGCTATAAACAACAGATTTGTCACTACCAAGTGCTGCCCTCAATGACGGCAAAATAGTGGACCTGACATACAGTGATGCTATAGCAACAGTTAAAATGGAGTCCTCTTCTCAGATCATGTGAAGAAAAACGAATTTTCTGCCTTAATTTCTGGTAGTAGTGTTTGTCCATGTCAAACTACTCTTCACAGTCTACATCAAGAATAAAATTGATAAAAATTGACAATTTCAACCAAAACGACAATTTGTTGGGTGACGTTTAACAACGAGCAAGAGTTTTTGCTAACCATTAAACAAACTGTTATTGGCTGGATAGCAGTTTGTTGTGCTTGAAAGTTTTGGCCGGCCAAGCATTCAGGAAAGAGTGTTATTAGAATAATCGTTAATTCTTCGCCTGACATCATTGACCATGTATAACCAGCATGAAGAACTATAATGGAAAATATGGACTCATATGTATATGGCTGTAAAGCCATTATGCACCAGAGGACTGTTTGTACAGCGTTTGTTAGACCATTGACCTACTTTGTACCATTTCCTTCCATGCTTTGGTTGGTTGTAGTTGTGCCTGTGGGTGCATTTTCTGCTCCATTGATGTAGTTTGATCTAATGTGTTAGGGCAACCTTTAGGGCCGGTTCACACGGTTTATTCAAGCCGTAATTGCAGAACGGATTTCGCTCGCAATTACGGCATGAATAAGGAGCGGGGGCGCAGCTCCCCGGCCCCATAGACTTTCATTATCCACGGCGCGTATCCCGCCGGGATAATGTGCATGTCACTTTCTCCACGCCCAGCAGATTCGCCAAGCAGTGAGGAGAGACAGAATCCACAGTTCTTTATGAGAACTGTGGATTACCGTAATGGCTGGAATGGATTCCAACCGTATTGCAGCGCAGTACGGCGCACAATCTGGCTGAAATCCGTCCATGCAATAAGCCGTGTGAACGGCCCTTTAGGCTCTGTTCACATCTGTATCATGGTCCCTTCACAGTGGAAACCATGATGAAGTACCACCAATGGCACCTGACTAATTAACACTAGGTAAATATCGCGTTTTATGGCTTGCGTTTAACGAATACATTATGTGGCTGCCTTTTATGGATGCCAGATAATGGCATCTGACATCCATAGGATCCCACTTTTTAAAAAAAAAATGTATACATGTAGGGCAACATGTATGAAACTTGGCATCGACACGCTAGTTCTAAATGGATATAGAGGAGTGTAGAATGCAACAGTATGTATAAACTTGTTGTATGTGGGTTCATAAATCTGCCATGTGTCATGCCTTGCATAGCATCACATATCTTTGGCACATATCTTTGGCACATATCTTTGGTGCATTCAAAATGTCGTGTTTGTCGTACGACTGTTTATACAGTCGTACATACCATCCATCCATGACAAATGTGATGATGTGTACCTAGATGGAAAAATAGCAGTACACATTCTGTCTGCAGCAAGAACATGTTAACAAAGCCTACTAGGCTGATCCTATGAAGATTCCTTTTTTTAAAATGGGTTGTCTCGCTACATGGATTGCTTCTTATGTTTGTAATATATGTCCATTAACAGTGTCCGACCTATTCCTAGATATCCCCTCTTGCATGGGCTGCATCAGCTCCTCAGGTCACTATAGCTATAGACCTGTTTGATCTTTCCTGATAGGATACCTGCACTGATTGCTATAGCTACAGACCTGGCGTCTACTGCAGCCTAGTGGAAGACAGTAAACACGCCCCTGAATTCAAAATGAAACCAAGAAAACAGGACTGAGGTAAGATGAATAAATGTAGTGAGACAACCCCTTTAAGCACGTCCGCCATATGACAGCTGCTCCCTTTGTCTGGCAGCGGAGGAGAGGCTGTCACCAGCCACCTTTTTGGTGATTAGTTACAGAGAAAACTTGCACATTAGAAGACCTCTCATGCCCATTTCCCAAACAGGGGAGACAGCTGTGTCCCCCGCCCGTGTGTTTGTCTCTTGTCCCAGGAGTGGAAACTTTTGGAAGTCAATGTGCAAACACCTGCTTCCCGTTGGTCATGGTCTTGCCGGCTCTGGAGGAATGTGCTGCTATTCTTGACGTTTGTCTGCAACACGCAGTTCAGATTGATTTTCGCAACAGGATTCACAGCAGGGATGGGGTTAATTACCGTGTTCTCCTTTCCTACTCTTAACTGAGTTATAGTGCAAATTATCAAAGGCTCCCCCTCCCCACTTTTCTTTGAGAAGTCACATAAATATCCCATGTTTGTTGCTGTGTTTAAATCCCACGCACGGCTTTCACATCTCACTTTGTATCATTATGGTGGGTGTATTGTTCAGGTTTGAAACGAACGGGACCCAGAAGCCAGTGCTGGAGACAGTCGCCATGGCAACTGCAAAAGAAAGGCCGGTGCAAGGGAAAGAACAGTTGTGCAATACCCAGGAGAGCCGGAGATGGTCTGCACAGGGCACGAGCTGACACCTCCGAGACTTGCACCAGCAAATAACTGGCCCTCTCCACTGGGGTGCTTACGCCCTATTGACCGGCTGCAATCCTTCTTCGGAGATCTCAATTAACCCATGACTGACAGACGAGAGTTATGGTTTATATTAAAAATTTCTTGCAGAACATCCAATTATTTGGTTAATCGTCCAATCAGCCGTCAGCAGATATCACTTTGTTCCGCTCAGATTCATCTGAAAGAGACAACTCATACGAAGCAAATGGGAAGAAATGTATCAAAAGATTGCATGAGCGCTCGTAATTACATTTTACCCGAGAAATATAAAATAGAATATACAGTAAATAGTCAATTATAAGAATTGTAAAGCTGTAGGATTCTCTGAGACTGTATCACACATGGTTGGCTTAAATGCACCCTATCAACAGTTGGTAGCAAACATTAAAGGTTTAGATACAGTAGCTCTGCAGACGGTATTATATGATAGCATTAGCTACAGCATTTCAGGAGGCAGTACCACATGTGTAAATATCAGATAGTATCAGATGTGATAAGTTTAGATACAATAATTCTACAGACTGTATCACGTGATAGGATTAGATACAGCGCTTCAGCAGATAGTACCATGTGACTACATTAGATACAGTGGTTCAACAGACCGTATCACACATCAAAGACTTCAACAGACACTACCACATATGATAGGCTTAGATATACCCGTTCCTAATACAGTATCGCACAATAGGCTTACATATAATGGCTCAGCAGATGGCTTTATATATCATAGGGTTAGATGCAGTGACTCAGTAGGCAGTATCACATAATAGACTAAGATATGATAGCTCAGCAGACATCATTTTAAATCATGGGCTTAGACACAGTGACTCAGTAGGCAGTATCACATGATAGGCTTAGATGCAATAGCTCAGCAGACAGCATTATATATCAGGCTTAGATACAGTGACTCAGTAGGCAGTATCACATGATATGCTTATATATAATAGCTCAGCAGACAGCATTATATATCTCAGGCTTTGATACAGTGACTCAGTAGGCAGTATCACATGATATGCTTATATATAATAGCTCAGCAGACAGCATTATATATCAGGCTTAGATACAGTGACTCAGTAGGCAGTATCACATGATAGGCTTAGATGCAATAGCTCAGCAGACAGCATTATATATCACAGGCTTTGATACAGTGACTCAGTAGGCAGTATCACATGATATGCTTATATATAATAGCTCAGCAGACAACATTATATATAATAGGCTTTGATGCAGTGACTCCGTAGGCAGTATCACATGATATGCTTATATATAATAGCTCAGCAGACAGCATTATATATCACAGGCTTTGATACAGTGACTCAGTAGGCAGTATCACATGATAGGCTTAGATACAATAACTCAGCAGACATCATTTTAAATCATAGGCTTAGATACAGTGACTTAGTAGGCAGTATCACATGATAGGCTTAGATACAATAGCTCGGCAGACAATAATATACTGTATACTGCATTATAGGCTTAGATGCAGTGGCTCAGTAGACAGGATTGCACAATAGGCTTAGACACAATGGCTCAGGACACGGCATTTCATATCATCAACTTAGATTCAGCGGCTCAGGAGGCAGTATTACCACAATAGGCTCACATACAGTGGCTTAGTAGACAGCATTGCGTATGATTAGCCTAAACACAGTGGCTCCCACATAACAGTGGCATATGATAGGCTTAGATACAGGCAGTATCACACATGATAGAGTTAGATATAGTAGCCAAGGATAGTAAACCATATGCATGCTGTAACTGGTAAGAGTTGCTGTTGGTCATTATTATTTTGCAGATCACATGTGGCTTCGCTTAAAAGAGAAGTCTAGAGAATTTGGCTGAGGAGCACAGTGAGCAGCAGAACCTTATACTGTCAATTTCCTCCAAAGAGACAGAAGCCAATTAGAAGGTTAAATTGCCTGGGAAAGTTTGCAATTATCATAAAAAGCTGCATGTATCTGCCACTTCAGCGGAAACCACTAAACCAAAGTCTGCACATTAGTGCCGCGATAAAACCGGATAATCACTCTTTCTCTTCCTTGTCTCCATATGAACATCTTTGGGTGCATGCACAAAAGGAGGTGCATACTCTTTTATAGTAACTTACAGATTTCGCATTAACCCCTTTACTCTTGAATTCCAGTATTAGTAGAACAATCAATCAAAAAGGTGTTGTAGACCATAAATCACTTTCACCAAAGAGTGTATGCTGAGGGGATAAAAGAGGATATCACAAGGAATAAAAAATCCTGTTTGTACCACACACTTCAATAATTTTCCAGTGTCAGTTTATTACTTTGTTAGTGCACATCTACTGTTTTTATTCGTTCCAATAGCTAAGCGCCGGCTTGTCCTACACTCTGGATCATCCTGTTGGATTCTCCTTTTATTTTCAGTGTACAATATTAGATGCAAAAAAATCAAAATATAGCACCAAAAAATCTACAGTTTAGAGCTAAATGCCAGATGCCATTCCTATTAAACATGCTGTAGACTATAGCTTTGTTTTATTAGCGTACAGCTACAACCAACGACTCCAGCTTAGCTGCATTGTGTATTTGAGTCTTTAGTAGTCTAAAACCAGATTGAAAAAAGTAAAACCAAAGAAAGCAACTTACCATAGAGCAGGGTAATACACAGTGGGCCAAAATTACAACCTTGACCAAAGTCATGGACCAGCCTTAATATTTATTGAAAAAAAGTCTACTATTGTTGAAGTTTTTCTTTTCATTAGATAAGACGATGGTACTCATTTTATTTATGCTTATCATAGTCAGTTTACTCACAGTGTCCTGTGGTCTTCACAGTGCTTCTTATTTTCTGCATGGTGTCTCTGGAGTACCATGCTTCCTGCAGAGATGATGAGGTTGAGAAAGAGATGGAAGGATTAAATGTTGAGACTAGGGATTCTTGTTTCTCCCCTGAGCTCCTCTTATCAGTTCCACTGTGCCTTATCAGTCATCCTGCTGTCTTTATTGTTTGTCATGTCTCTCCCGGTAGCAGGTGGTGGATCCGATGGGACACCCTAGGAGGTGACACAGACCACACCAGGGAGCAGAGTCTAAAGGAGCCCCCCAGAAAGGCCGGAGCAGGGAGTGTTGTCACGAGCGACATGACAACACAAGGGAGTGACGACAAAAGGTGGAGATGTTCAAATGTATATTTGGCTGAGGAGCACTCACTCTAGTGAGGAAGTGAGTTAATTTGTTTGTAGATTAAAAAGTAGAGTGAGACAGCTCAGTTAGTAACCTAGAAGTAGTTAACTGAGTTAAAAGGATTGTCTCGTTACAAGGATTGCTTTTTATGTTAAAGATCTTGCATATACAAGTCACTTTGCAATATATGTCCATTAACAGTGTCCTACCCATTCCTAGATATCCCCTCTTGTATGGGCAACACAATCAGCAAGGGATCAAATAATTATTTCCTTCACTGTATTCGGGAGGCCTATGTGGCTATTAAAAAAGAGGAAAAGGTAAAGATGAAGAGGCAGGAGGAGAGGTAGCTATTGGTCCATTTGGCCTAAAAGAAAAAGGACAGTAATCTCGCCTTGAGGTGTTGTATCATTATTAAAGTTATTACCAGTGTGGGACGTTATGTTTTGAGGATCAGTGACTTGCATACAGGATGCTGAAGCTTTACCCTGCGTACATTTGATGGTAAGCTTTTGAGAGTACAAGCTCTCCTCATCAGACATGGTGGTATCCCAGGAACTGAAAATTCAGAGACTTTTTATACACATAAGACAGGGATCTTCAAAGGATCTTAAAATATTTAAAAATAACAGAATGCAGTATAAGCAGAGAAGTTATTTACAACAGCTCTGCAAACTTGTGAGGCATGACAGGAGGATCATTAAGCTAGCTCTTATCTTTTTGAAATCAGGTGGTGATTTGTGGCCCTCACAGTTCACACATAGTGTGACATGAAACATTTTTGCATTAATTAATATTCCCATTCCTTCCTCTTCCCCCTGTGTCTTAAAATGTCCCATTAAAACCACAACCGCAAATATTCAATAGAATGGTCTTCTCTGGGAAAATGTGCGGCCACTGGGAGAGCTACATAGTTACATAGTTTGTAGGGCCAAAAAAAGACAGACGTCCATCTCTTTCAACCTATTGTTCTATAGTGTTGTGCTAAAGTGTTGATCCAGAGGAAGGCAAAAACCCCCATGAGATAGAAGCCAATTGTCCTCATTTTAGGAAAAAAATTCCTTCCCGACTCCAATTTGGCAATCAGAATAAATCCCTGGATCAATGACCCTTCTCCAGGTTTCTAGTCACTATAACTTGTTATACTATTATGCGTTAGAAATGCATCCAGACCCTTTTTGAACTCTGTTATTGAATTCACCATGACAAGTTCCTCTGGCTGAGCGTTCCACAGTCTCACTGCTCTTACAGTAAATGATTCATTTCTATTTTTATATAGAAATGTTCTTTCCTCTTGGCATAGATGATGCTCCCTTGTCCTTGTTACAGTCCAGGATATAAATAGATCTTGGGAGAGATCTCTTTGTTGACCTTTAATATATTTAAACATATTTATTATTTCCCCCTTGAAGCCGTCTTTTCTCTAAACTAAAGAACCCTAATCTTGCTAATCTTTTTGGGTATTGCAGTCCACCTAGTCCTTTTGTTGTTTTTGTTGTCTGCCTTTGTACCTGTTCAAGCTCTACAATGACTTTCCTGTGAACTGGTGCCCAAAACTGTACACAATATTCCTTGTGTGGTCTAACCAGTAACTTGTTCTAGGGGAGAATAATGTTCTCATCATGTGCATCTATGCCCCTTTTAGTACACTCCATGATCCTGTTTGCCTTGGCAGCTGCTGCCTGACAATGGCCGCTACAGTTAAGTTTACTGTCCACCAGGATTCCAAAGTCTTTCTCCATGTCACTTTTTCCCAACTTTTATTCTCTTTAACATGTTATCATGGAATGGATTTTTCCTCCCCATTTTCATAAACTTGCATTTATCTGTCTTAAACCTCATCTGCCATTTATCTGCCCTGGCCTCCAACTTATCAAGATCCCTTTGTAATAACACAGTGTCCTCTATTGTGTTGATTACATTACAGAGCTTAGTATCATCGGCAAAGATTGATATTCTACTGTGCAAGCCATGTGTAAGATCATTAATGAAAATATTAAAGAGGATAGGGCCCAATACTGAGCCCTGTGGTACCCTACTAGTAACAGGGATCCAGTCTGAGTATGCACCGTTAATCACCACTCTTTGTTTTCTATCTCTGAGACAGTTACTTACCCACTTGCAAGCATTTTCCCCCAGTCCAAGCATTCTCATTTTACTTACCAACCTTTAATGTGGCACAGTATCAAATGCTTTAGAAAAATCTAGCTATATAACATCAAGTGCCTCACCCCGATCCAGTCTAGAACTAACTTCCTCATAGAAGCTGATGAGATTAGTTTGACAGGATCGATCCTTCATAAACTCATGCTGTTATTAATAGTGAATTTGTGTGAGTTCATATACTGACTAAGTCTCTGTCCAGTTTCCTCCAAGTAGAGGCATGTGTTGGAAAAATGCACACACATAATCAGATACAACACATTGGAAGGCCTGCAGGAAAATGTCCCCCTAAATCTGTGCACCTGCTGTGAATGTGGGACAGGTACACTGTCAGTGGTGTGGATGTGCCTGCAGGTCTTGCACCTGTTTTGCAGACAGGGTGAGGAGCCATTTTTTGCTGGGGCCTTCAAGGCGCTCCGGACAATCATTTGTTGCAGGTTTTGTAGTTGCCAAAAAGAAAGAAGAGGAATGACTGGAAATGTTTATTTGAGTCTGTTGTCTCTATGAAGCACAGCTTGGAGTTCCATGGTAATCCTTTGTAGAAACTCCAGCTGTGGGTTATAGGTGACAACTAGGCGCGGTCGGGCGTCATCCTGGGTCTCTTTGTATGTGAGCAGACTGTCCCTGTTGATGGCTGTCGAATTGTTTATTTGGTTGTCCGTCACTTTTGGTTTGCATGCCAATCAGAGGAATTGTTAAGGTCTGCTTTGTTAGAGCAAGTCTGGTTGTATATAATAGACTGTCTTGTGTGTCATTTCTCAGGTGACCCGTTCTGTCTGTGGGATATGGTATATTTATGTGACTAACCGGTGGTGTTTAATGTGTATAGTGGTATCCAGAAAGTGGATTTCACTATCTGACTAGTTAAGTTTAAGGTTGATGGTATGGTGGAAGTCATTTAAAGTCACAATGGAATTTCAGTATGGCCTCCTCATTTGCAGTCCAGATGACAAGGATATGATCAATATAACAAAGGTAAATCATAGGTTTGGTGGTGCATATGGAAAGATAACCTCCTTACATTTCTACCATAAAAAGATTTGCATACTGTGATGTACATCTTGAACCCATTGAAGTTCCTATTCACTGTAGATATAGGTCCTCTCCAAAAGCAAAATCGTTGTAGGTAAGACTAAGTTGTATGAGCTGTATAACTGGATTTGTTTGGAGGTTTTGTTTTTCCCGGTGTATCCGACATGCTAAAACTCCATCCTTGTGGGGAATGTTTGAATACAAGGATTCCACATCTGTGGTGAGCAAAATGGTACCATCCGGCAGTAGGCCTAGGGCATTCAGTTTGTTTAAAAGGTCAGTGGTGTCCAGGATGTGGCTATGAGTATCTCTGACCAGAGATTTAGGGTATTTTCTACCCAACCTGAAATATTTTCTGTCAATGTCCCAGTGCCAGAAATTATAGGCCTCCCAGGGTTATTGTCTGTGTGGATGGTGGGGAGCAAATAGAAGCAGCCCAGCCTGAGTTCTTCTGGGATGAGCACTTTTACCTGCTTCTGGATCTGGATTGAAAACTTCTTGATCATATCCATAAGTTGTTTTGTAAGGACCTCTGTGGGATCACTTTCAAGTCTAAAGTAATTTTTAAAGTTGGACAGCTGCCTTTTCGCTTCCTGAAAGTAGTCAGGGGTGTTCATTCTGACTATTTTTTCCCCTTTTTCAGCAGTTTTTGTTATTATGTCTTGATTTTCTTTCAGTGAAGCAATAGACCTCTGTTCCTGCAGGGTTAGGTATGCACCTGTTTCTTTTGTTTCTTCAGGATTTCGGATTTTACTTTGCTTTTGAAACAGTCAGGGCTTGTCCCCACGGCACGGGTTTTCACCCAGTTATACAGACGGTTTTCGGTTTTGAAAACCATCTGTAAAGCGGGTGACAACTTTTAACATTGACCTTAATGGAAAATCTGTGCAGTGATGTCTTTACGGTCTGTATCTCCTCCTCTGTTATTCTCTTGTTATAGTAAATCTTTAACATGTAGTTGCACAGCTTTTCACATGTCCTAATACATAGTTGTTCTGCATATTGGCTGTTGCAGGTGTCCTGGGTTGGGTTATGTAGAATGAAGCCTCTTGGGATGAGTCTCTCCTTTTTGCATTTTGTTAAGAAGATGTCACTGTTAAGTTGTGCAAGTCTCTTAAGCCAGTTTTTCAGTTCCATTCTTGTGTGCTACATTATGGTATGTCCAAGCTGCTAGTAGTATATTGTCGTACCTTGTTATCTATAGAACACAGTAGAAGAGTAAAGAATTCATTCAATACCTTTTAGAGGCTAACTGAGTATATTTGATATAGGATGATCATTAATCTTGTATAGTTTTGTGTAACTCTACTGAGGAAGGAGTTAACTTGTTTGTAGATTAGGAAACCGAGTGAGATAGCTCAATTAGTAACCAAGAAGGGGTTAACTGAGTTAGGAGTAGGGAGACAGTGCAACTGGGCAGGCAGCCAATCAGTGTGCAGATAGGGGGAGGTCCTAGGTTTGCACAGTTAAATAGTAGATCCTTCTAGTCAGTTCTTCTGAGTTGTGTGTTCTAGCATTTAGAAGTTGTGTTTCAGCAAAGAAAAAATAAACTCTACCTATCAGCCGGCGATAGGTAGGGCAGGCCCACAGCCCCACTCACAGATGTCCTACTGCGAAACCAGAAAGAGAAAACCAGAGCAAGGGACATAGAAAGGACAGAGAGAGCGCAGCGTGATAGCGGTGGGCAGTACTGTGAACTGCTGAAAGTGAGTGAGGGACCTTTCTGAAGGCAGAGTTGAGAGTGACCGGAGTCACCAAATGCCAGCACTTTAGACAGCTGGACTGGGATGGGCTCAGTGCCAGATGCCAGCACCTTGCACAGCTGGACTGGGTTAGTGAAGAGAAGTATATCAATACGCCACAGTCTGCCTTTTTTTTAAATTCTCTTCTCTGCTCTAGGCAGGGGGGGTGAAGCTGAGTGAGAGCAGTGTTATGACAGCTCCTGGCTTCTATCTCTTCTCCTCTGTACACTGCCTGGCCGTTACTCGCAGGCCAAATATAATTCACTATAGGTCAAATATGGCCCGTAGGCCTGAGCTTGGCACCCCAGCTAAACTATTGCACACCCAAAAAATTAAGATAAATCAAGATAAAACATCAAGCAACTCTAACATAGAATTAAGAACATTTAGGACATGAAAAGTCCAATTCAGATTTACATTACACTTGCATGAGTAAGCAGAAAAAAAGGAAAGGGAAGTCACAACAAACAAAAGATTAAATTGTCCAGATGTTCTAAAAAATGCAAGACAGTAATACTTAACAAATGATAGGCACACAAGTTAAACACAAAAGGGAAATAAATAGGTGCACAATGGTATACATGCAACGGAAAACGATAATAGACAAATCTAAAGTAACTATATAACCAGTAATATAGCAGAAAAAGTATACATCAAAATTATAGTTACCAATATAGCAAAATACCAACCCATAATGCATGAATATAACATCACCTATATGTATAACTACTTAGTGTATATCATTGTAAATTACAGCTTCATCAGGGGTAGAGATAAAGAGATCCAAGTCATATATATATATTCAAAACCAAACCAAAGAATTAGATCAATTATAACCTCACTGATTCCAGTTGATACTGATCTAAAATTACGTATCCTGATCAGAAAACTTGCATGTGCAATATCCATAGTTGCCAACTTTTGAAAATGAAAAAGCAGGAGACTTTAGTGGGCGGCGCGCTTAGCGGCAAAAATTTGCATGGGCACGCCCATCTTGTCGGTATGCCACGCCCCTTCTAAAAGCCACACCCACTTTACCTAACTGCATAACGGCTTTGGAAGAAAGCCAGGTAGATGCCCTTATAGCCAGGTAGTAACCCCCCATAAGCAGGTAGTGCCCCTTACAGGCAGGTAGATGCCCCCTTGTAGCTAAGTAGATGCCCCCTCTGTAGCCAGGTAGGTGCCCCCCTTTGTTAGCCAGGTAGGTGCCCCCCTTTGTTAGCCAGGTAGGTGCCCCCCATTGTTTGCCAGGTAGGTGCTCCCCTTTGTTTGCCAGGTAGGTGCCCCCCATTGTTGCCAGGTAGGTGCCCCCCATTGTTGCCAGGTAGGTGCCCCCCATTGTTTGCCAGGTAGTGCCCCCATTGTTTGCCAGGTAGATGCCCCCTCTGTTGCCAGGTAGATGTCCCCTCTGTTGCCAGGTAGATGACCCCTCTGTTGCCAGGTAGTTGCCCCCTCTGTTGCCAGGTAGATGCCCCC
This sequence comes from Phyllomedusa bahiana, assembly GCA_025379985.1. Classification (NCBI taxonomy): domain Eukaryota; kingdom Metazoa; phylum Chordata; class Amphibia; order Anura; family Hylidae; genus Phyllomedusa; species Phyllomedusa bahiana. The sequence goes on along the minus strand of JAODAL010001238.1, from coordinate 84,308 downwards.
TCTGTTGCCAGGTAGATGACCCGTGTGTGGCCAGGTATTGCCCCCTCTGTTGCAGGTAGATGTCCCCTCTGTTGCCAGGTAGTGCCCCCATTGTTGCCAGGTAGTGCCCCCTCTGTTGCCAGGTAGATGTCCCCTCTGTTGCCAGGTAGATGTCCCCTCTGTTGCCAGGTAGTGCCCCCATTGTTGCCAGGTAGATCCCCCCTCTGTTGCCAGGTAGATGCCCCCTGTGTTGCCAGGTAGTGCCCCCTCTGTTGCCAGGTAGATCTCCCCTCTGTTGCCAGGTAGTGCCCCCCTTGGTGCCCTGTATTTGGCCCCTCCGTTACCAGGTAGATGTCCCCTCTGTTGCCAGGTAGCCCCCATTGTTGCCAGGTAGTGCCCCCATTGTTTGCCAGGTAGTGCCCCCATTGTTTGCCAGGTAGATGCCCCCTCTGTTGCCAGGTAGATGCCCCCTCTGTTGCCAGGTATATGTCCCCTCTGTTGACAGGGAGTTGCCCCCTCTGTTGCCAGGTAGATGCCCCCTCTGTTGCCAGGTAGATGCCCCTCGTGCCAGGTAGTGCCCCTTGTGCAGGTAGATGTCCCCTTTGTTGCCAGGTTGTGCCCCCATTGTTGCCAGGTAGTGCCCCATGGTTGCCAGGTAGTGCCCCCACTGTTGCCAGGTAGATGTCCCCTCTGTTGCCAGGTAGATGTCCCCTCTGTTGCCAGGTAGTGCCCCCATTGGTTGCAGGTAGTGCCCGCATTGTTGCCAGGTAGTGCCCCCCTCTGTTGCCAGGTAGTGCCCCCTCTGTTGCCAGGTAGATCTCCCCTCTGTTGCCAGGGAGAGCCCCCATTGTTGCCGGGTAGATGTCCCCTCTGTTGCCAGGTAGATGTCCCCTCTGTTGCCAGGTAGCCCCCATTGTTGCCAGGTAGTGCCCCCATTGTTGCCAGGCAGAGCCCCCCATATAGCTAATAAAATAATAAAATCCACTTACCTCACCAGGCTCCTGCAGCACGGCCGCTCCGGACGATCTCCTCAGCGGCGCAGGGGGAAGTCACTCCCCTGCAGCCGCGCGTCACTTCCCCTGTGACGCTGTCCTGTATGTACAGCGCACACACCGGCGCCGGACATACAGGGGGAGGAGGGAGGAGGGAGCGATCCCTCCTGCCTCCTCCCTGCACAGCGAGACTCTGGGCGGGTGAAGCGGGCACAGCGCCCGCTTCACTCGCCTGTAGGAGCGGCCCGGTGGCGCCAGAGTAGCGCACTAGTGCTACTCTGTCGCCGCGGCCATTTAAAGAACCCCCGCCGCCTGCTGGCGGTGGGAGGAATGCAAACTGCCCCGGGAGGGCGGGAGGGGACCCCAAATAGCGGGACCCCCCTGCCAAAAACGGGAGAGTTGGCATGTATGGCAATATCATATAATCGAAGAGCACACGTGTAGAAGTCACACATAATATAAAACAAAAATATATGATATGCAAGTATGACAGGTTGTATAAGACAATAATGCTAAATTATACATCATGTAAGGCAATGATACAAAAGAATGTTAATAAATAAACACCAAATTTAATTGAAGTCGATCTCTGTAATACCAACATACAAAGAGTATAAATTTTATGAGATAAGAAAGGCGTATGTAGATTGTACGATTGTGACTGTTGGCTTACCATAACGATAGGCCTGAAGAGTGGATTCAGTGCAAGCAGTTATATAAGCCATGCCAGGGCGTGGAGTCTAAGTAGACACCAGAGCCCACCACAAGGCAGGTTGGGCTTGCTGCGGTGTGACACTACCAGGTCACTACCCATGACGCGACATGCTTGTGAGGGCAGCCGTGGTGTAGCGTAGTACAAAATCCTGAAGCATGCTTGTAGTAAGGGACAAGCAGAAAGGTCAGGACAGGCAGCTAGGTTCGTGGTCGAGGGACGGAGGCAATGGGTACAGTACACAAAATATCAGGACCAACTATCAGAATGCTTTCTCACTAGGCACATGGCACTATTGATCTGGCAAGGAACATGGGAAGAGGCAGGGTTAAATAGGGTCAGTGCCATTTGATACCCAATCACTGGTGTGCTGGCCCTTTAAATTTCTTAGAGCAGACGTGCACACATCATAGGGAACAGGTACACATGCGACGGTCCGTGGAGACAGGGCAGGGAGCAAGGAGAGGTGTAGGAGAACTGCAGGTGCGCCTGCGGACTGATAGGAGCCCCCCTTTGGCCTTTCCCTCTTTTTAGCCTTCAAGAACCTAAGTAAAAGACCCTGGACCAAGATATTATCCTCCGACTCCCAGGATCTTTCTTCCAGTCCGAACCTCTTCCAGTCAAAAAGAAAAAAAATTATCTCCCCCTAACTGTCTTGGCCAGGATCTCCTTTACCGACATTCGTGGAATCAGCTACAAGAGACAGGGGAGCGATCTTTCCAGAGAACCGATTAAGGACAACCTGTTTCAGCAAAGAGACATTGAAAGAGTTCGGCATGCGCATGGTGGGAGGGAGCCAGAGTTTTTAGGCAACTCAGTTTATGCATCATAGTACTTCAGATGGCCCTAGGAACCGAGGACCTACCTTGTAGCTGGGGATCTTCAGGCAGAAATATTTAGCCGATAGCCACACCTTGTCTCTAGGAGCAAAAGATAGAGGAGGTCTTCTTTTTTTTTATCCACTTGAACCTTTACATGAGGCGCTTTGCAGGGACTGGCATGTTTGGTTCCATATAGAGGATAGATCACTAACCAGATCATCCATAGGAGGCACATTAGAAGATGGGGGCAGAAGGATAGGTGGGTGAGGGTGTTGTCTGAAGACTATGACGAAGGGAAAATTACCAGTGGAGTCAGAATCCAGAGAGTTGTAAGAAAACTCTGCCCATTGTAACAGGCTGAGCCAGTTGTCCTGCAGACACAAAATGGCAGAGGTAATTACCCAGGACCTGTTTAACCCTTTCAATTTGGCCATTTGACTGAGGATGAAAGGCAGAGGAAAAGTCTAGTTCAACCTGTAGTTAAGAACAGAGACCCCGCCAGAATCTTGACACAAACTGGACTCCCCGATCCGAGACAATATGCAGGGGAAGTCCGTGCAACTGGAAAATGTGTTAGAAAAGGAGACTGGTGAAGCGTCGGGCAGAAGGTAAACCAGGCAGAGGAATGACATCTTAGAAAACTGGTCAGTGATCACTCAAATGACAGTATTACTGGAAGAGGGGGGTAGGTCTGTGATAAAGTCCATAGCAATGTCAGTCCATGGGCTGTAGGGAATAGGCAGAGATTGCTGCAGGCCGACTGGTTTGAGGCGAGGCGATTTGTTGCAGGCAGAAGTAGTACAAGATTCCACTAATTCATTAATGTATTTAACAAGATCTGGCCACCAGTAGAAATGAGAAATTAGTAAACAAGTTTTTCATGCTCCGAGATGCCCGGCCACCCGAGAGCAATGTCCCCACTTTAGAATCCTTTTCCGTAGTACAGGGCGCACATAAGTCTTCCCCAGAGGAACACGTTGGAGGTCTATGGGAGCTGCAGAAATCAGGCGTTCGGGAGGCACAATGTGCTTTGGAGCTGCCTCTTCGCCAATAACATCAGATGCCCGGGAGAAAACATCTGCCTTTTCAGCAGGACAGAAATGGGATCAAGAAGTTGAATGTGGAGAAGAAGAGGGACCACCTGGCCTGGCGTGGGTTCAAATGTTGAGCTGACTAGAGGTACATGATATTCTTAAGATCAGTGAATATATCGGATGATGGGCCCCCTCCAGGAGATGGCGCCACTCTTCTAAGGCTAGTCTTATGTCCAGTAGTTCACGATCCCTAATAGTGTAATTCTTTTCTGTGGAAGAGTATGTCTTAGAAAAAAAGCTGCACATGTCTGTCTTGCCTTTAAAATGTGCCTGCGTGAGGGCCGCCCCCGATTTTAACCAGGAGAAGGCTTTTTCCGCTGCTGGTTGAGAAGCATAGAGCAAAACGTGCATTGGGGCTTCTCGCTCTCGTCCACACACTGGTCAGCTCAGGGTTAAGTATGAGTTCTCTATGTATTTATGGATATACATTTACAACACTGGTATAATTTTTGGGTATTTATGTATCTTACCCTGGTTACAATTGTATGCTTATTGACCTTGTGTTTGTTGGAGGGTTGTAGCGATATTTGTTTTGGGTGTTGATATACTTCTATTTTGTATTAATATGATTTTGTATTTTTGAATGTACTAATAAAAAGTTATTTTATTCTACCTTTGGAGAAAATTGTTGGTTTTTCTGCAGGTGGCCACAGTCTGAGGTTGCCATTCTTCTTGCTGATTGTCACAATGGGTGACATTACGTTACAGAAATGCAGATTGAACTGGCAATAGTAGTTGGCAAACCCTAAGAGGCGCTGTATGGCCCTTAGCCCGACTGATCAGGGCCACTGCAAGACAGCAGATAACTTGGCAGGGTCCATTTGTAGTCCTTGATCAGAGATGATGTACCCCAGGAAGGGCAGGCTGGACTGATGGAAGATGCACTTCTCTGGCTTGGCATAGAAACGATTGTTTCTAGACGTTTAAGCACCTGTCGCACATGTGTGTGGTGGGATTCTGGGTCGGATGGGATTCTGGGTTGGGTGAGATGACCAAGATGTTGTCTAGGTATATGACTACACACGAAAGCAGGAGATCACGGAAGATTTAATTCACAAATTCTTGAAAGACCGCTGGGGCATTGTACAGAATTACTAGGTACTTAAAATGCCAGTCTCGAGTATTGAGGGCCGTCTTCCACTCGTCACCTTCACGAAATTCGAACAGGATTATAAGCCCTCATAAGCCCAACTTTGAAAAAATTGTGGTTCCATGGAGACGGTCAAACAGCTCAGTGATTAACAGTCGTAGATACCGTTTTTTGTTGAAGCCGCAATAATTGATACAGGGACATAGTTACTCATCTTTCTTCTCAACAAAGAAGAACCTAGCAGTGGTAGGAGAACAAGACTTGAGGATAAAGTCCTTCTCAAGGTTTTCTTGTATGTAGGCCATCATGGCCTGAGTCTCTGGTACAGATAACGGGTAGAACCTTACCCAGGGAGGAGTATAGGACAATCATAAGGCCGATGAGGAGGAAGGTCTCAGACTGCTTCTCTGAGAAGACGTCCAAAAAGTCCAGATAAGGAGCAGGCAGACCCAGCAGAGGCTTGAAAGGTGTCAGTGTAGAAGTGGGGTGCACCAGGCGAGGTGCCACAAGGGATCACTGGGTGTTGAAGCCACTGCAGGCCTTAGGGTCCCTATCATACTTTGTCGGCATGGACAGTAAGAGTTTAGGGTCGACAGACACCTCAGGAGCTGTTGATGCTGAGGAGGCCATGGGATATGGCTGCTGCTGCTGAGTGTGAGGAGCTGCTGAATCATAGTGGGATCCATGGCTGTATCAGACTGTAACGGTTTACTGGGGAGTGGATCCGCCGCAAGTGGTGATATAAGCCACGGCAAGGAGCAGAGTCTAAGTAGGTCCGGTATTAACTACCAGGTCGCTACCCTTGACGTGACTTGCTTGTGGTGGCAGTCGTGATGTAGCATGATACAAAATCGTTAGGCAAGTTTATAGTTGAGAACAGGCAGGAAGGTCAGGATAGACAGCTAGGTTTGTGGTCGAAGAATGGAGGCAACAGGTACGGTACACAAGATTATATACTCATCATGCAATGCACCTTTATTAATGAACACACAGGTTATACCTTCGCTGCAGGACCCCACCTGCTATTCACTATGCCTCCAATATTAGTGCAAATGGTATATATACAACGGTATGCTTCCGTAATAAAACATATAAATTTTTATTCAAATCTTACATAAAAATTTGAATGTCCAGTGTAAACAGATTCCACACTTCACTTTCTATATATTGTATGATCATTTATCATTCACCTGGTGGTTCATTGGAGTATCTCCTTTACTTTGCGTAGTCTCAAGACGTAGCGCTGTTTGAGAGGTGAGGTGTTGAGGAAGGCTCACACAGCACAGACGCTGGATGCAACAAGTCCATTCCGGACGGAATCTCCCATGCGACTACGCAAAGTAAAGGAGATACTTCAATGAACCACCAGGTGAATGATAAATGATAATAAAATATATAGAAAGTGAAGCGTGGAATCTGTTTACACTGGACATTCAAATTTTTATGTAAGATTTGAATAAAAATGTATATGTTTTATTACGGAAGCATACCGTTGTATATATACGGTACACAAGATATCAGAAACAACTTTCGGAACGCTTTCTCACTAGGCACACGGCACTATTGATCTGGCAAGGAACAGGGGAGGAAGCAGGGTTAAATAAGGTCAGCGCTACAAATAAGGCTACAAATAAGAACAAAAGGAAATACGGGTTGCTGCTCCATCTCTTCCTTATGTTTTATACCACTGCTCTGCTTTTTCAAATTTACTGGTTCTGTTTCCTCCAAGACTTGGTTCACATCTGTATCATAGGTTCCATTCAGAAGAGGTTTGGTGCGAAGAAAGAGTGGAATTTTTCAATTAGTCAACAGTGTTCGGGGCCTGTGAAGACAGAACGTAGGCCCGAGGCCTATAGACCAAGATGCTAGCTTGTCCTTTTGCAGTAGAGCCTCATGAATTGCTGGTGAATTGGAGGCTCGGGAATGGTTTGCCAACTGGAAGTGATTGTGGGTCATAATGTTTTGTACCTCATTGTAATACTACAACCATCAAGACTGCTGTGCCACTGTATGTGAAGTATTAAGTAAAAAGGATATTTTTGATTTTCACTGGTTTGTAATGGTCTGCTTTAAAGGGTAACACCAGGTTACACTTTGCTGATCACAGTGTGTCTGACTGCTAATACCTATAGGTATGGGGGAAACATAAAAAAAAAGTTTTTCTTCCACCAGAAAGAGATTTTTTTTTTTACATTGGAAATAAGATATTATATATTTCTCACTGAAATCTGTAGGTTGTCTTTGTAATCTATACCTGTGTTGTGTACTCCAAAGTGTGAGGTGCTCTGATAGATAAGGGACTTGACTGGGGCCCTACTCTACTAGGGTATGTAAAATTGGGTTGTCTCATCCCTTTAAGCAATGACAGCAACACGGAGGAGAATTTCTAAGTTAATGGCAGAATTTTGTACAGCAATGTGCTGAGACAACATTTATGAAGGTTGATTAAAAATTATATCACCACATCTTTCTGTTCTCTGCTTCTTATAGTAGCAGCAGGGGAGATAGACATATAAAGCTTCAGTAGACTGCTGATAACTACATCTAAAATGCAAAGAAGAACCTTCAAAATGAAATGTCCCTTCTGTATTCTGGCAGAGCGCCTTAGTCTGTTTTGCTTCACTAAGAGTTAAAAATCCTTTCCTTGAGAACCCTTATAAACTGCAGTTACAGATGCAGAGATGTATTTGCTTCACTGCTACTATCTTAGTGGGATCCAAAGCACTGTTCACCCTGTGCTTCCTGCTTCATTAAGAGAATACCAGAAGCAGAGCAAACACTGACACCAACCAAGGTCTGTGAGTAGCTTTGTGACGAGCTCTAGGCCTTTTAATAGATATTTTAAGAGGGGAGAGGGAAATACAGAGGGACAGGCGTGATCTAAAGTAGGATTTTTGACAAGTAATGGAGCAGATATAAGTGAAGCTCTAGGCCTCTGTAATAGAGGATATTAGTGGTTGTCACCACGGGAACTTCTGAACTTGTTACAGCAAGGAAACTCAGCAGTAGCTAAATAGATTAAAGGGGGTTTTCCAAGACGTTTAAAAACCTGTCTACCACCTACCACTGTGCTTAAATAGAAACTAACCCATACTCACCTCTCCCATCACCACTGATCCAGCGCTGCCAAAGCTGCAGTGTTTAGCCCCAGTCCCTCACTGATGACATCATATTCATGGATCACATGATCCTGCAGCCAATCAATGGCCACAGCAGTCACGTACCTGCAGGTACAGCATGTGACCACAGAGGTCAGTGATTGGTTGCAGCATCATGTGATCCATGAACGTGATGTCATCAGTGAGGGACTGGGGCTAAACACTGGAGCTCTGGCAGTGCTGGAACGGTGGTGATGGGAGAGGTTAGTATGGTTTAATTTTCTATTTTAGCACAGTGGGAGCTGGTAGAGAGGTTTTTCAAAGTCTTGGAAAAATCTTTTAAATGCACCTCTGGTATTGATTTCTTAGTATTATCTTGGCTTCGGATGCCTTTAATTTGTTCTGCAGAAAATAATATTTTGATGTTGCATATTTCCTTGCGGACTGTTGGAACGTGAGATAGATAGACGGTTTTCCAGCCGATGCAGTACTGCCCTTACAATTAATCTGCTGCAGGTATTGGCCTTCACCGACTAACATCTCAAGAGGCTCCATACAAAAAAAAAAGAATAGATTCTATGGATGAGAATCAGATGAGTGACACAGAGAGCGTTGAATCAGAATGAGCCAATTACACGAAATTCGTCTTATGTGCCCCTGGCAAACCAAACTAAAGGTCAAGCAAAGAGTTCATTACTATGTCTGTGTTTTCTGAGCAGCATGCCTTTGGGTGTGAAGATCAGAACAAGATGTATGCTGTGGACAGTGGTGGACCTCCTGAGCTCCTGATGAAAACCATATTGGATAGCAAAAAGAAGCTATCTGGTTGTATCACAGATGAAGAACTTTGAGGTTAAATCCTTCAAGAAGATCGGGATGGAGTAAGACTTCAGATGACCCCAGAGGCTGAGTTAAATGTAGGTGACCATGTAGGTTGCTGATGTGTCAATTCATGGTTCCTCCACCCCCGTTAGTAGCTCCCAGCGTATATTTTTATTGCTACAAGTAATATAGAGGCCAATCTTGGAGGCACAGCAAAAGCAATTCTGAGTCTTATTCTGGGAATTGAGCTTTGATGGTTTTTAACTATGTTGTATACATTTTGCAGTTTCATGGCTGAGCCGGGTTTTCACTTCGTGGAATCACAGAGTGGAATCATGGAGAAGATGTCTGCTTGAGTAGAAGTATAATGCTCTGGCTAAATGACATCTGAAATGTATAAATGTATTATATACACAGATCAGATCAGGTTCCAATAGTAGATTTTGTAATTATTTTCTATTTTTTACTTAAGTCTCTTTAAGCAAGTGGAATTCACGTAGGATATGGCGGGGAGATCTAAATCTATTATAATGGCTACCTTCACTGCCCATGACTATTTCTTTCCCATGCCATGTCTGTGCCGGATCATAATGTGCTCACTACAAGAGGAAATTTGCTACCAGAATACTGTCCAAATTGCATGCCTGTATGCAGAGCCCATATAATACTGCCATACAGTGCCTTCATATTGGTACCACAAAGTGATCACATGATACTTCTTTCCAATATCTAAATAACAATGTTATATAGTGATCAAATTAAACTGTTAGAAAAGAATATCATAGCTGACGCTACAAACTGTATCTGCAAAGAGCTGCCAGAGGTTAAGATTTTATAGCTGGCTGCACATAGTGGGAACCGGATAGTTGAGAACATAAAATGATAGAGGCCGCAGAGCAATTGGCCTTTTAACCCATGAAGTAATCCAGCCTTAGTTATGTCACCCTTGTTTTTTTTACTAAAAGGAATGGTAAAGGGAAAACCAGCACCAGATATGAGTTGGGGGGATTTGGAGGCAAGTAGATGACTGATCTGAAGATTACACCTGTAAGTCATAATCAGTATGTCACAGTATTATAGATTCATTGCAATACAGAAGGAAATAGGCTGACAAATATCTGGCTCTTAATTCAATATTTTGCATCTAGTACCAGGTCTAACAAGTTGAAATACACCATATAGTCACATTATTATAACCAGAGTATAATATCCAGAGTAACCATTGTGTGCAGCATGGAAAGCAGCTAGATGGGCTGGGTGTGACTCAGTAAGATTCTGGTAGGTTGTCACAGGTATCTGGAGCCATGATGGCTACATTCCACAGCAAATGGAGGGTGCGTGAGGGTGCATCAAAAAAGAGAACATGACAACCAAGGCGGTTCCAAAGATTCTTAATTGAGTTCCAGTCAGGAGAATTAGGGCCCCAGAGAACATGCTCTTCCAACTAGTGTTGGCATTTCAATTTGTGTTGCATGTTACATTTTTTGGCTGGAAGTTCTCATCTAACCCAAGGAAGACAATTGGCATATATGGGTGTATCTGATCTGCCAGTATGCACTCATCATTTGAGAGTGCCTTTCATGTGGATTTTTGGGCCCAGAAAATGCCACAAAAATATCCCCCAGACCATAATGTTGCCACCACTATTCTTTCAGTAGTGGTTGCATGGTGTTTTGTCTCTGATATTTCTTTCAAAACGCTAAAAAAGTCCATCCTTTCAAGGCAGCAGAAAACCTGAAACATCAGAGAAGTTAACCCTTTCCCGATCAGCGTAGTTCCAATTCCTGACATGAGAATTGGAGTCTTTTCTGCATATGCAACTTTGTTAACAGAGGTGCAGTCACAATCCAGCTGCTTCGAAGCCCTGTAGGTAGAGATGGGCGAATTTCCCGAAATTCGGTTCGTTCACTTCGCCGAATCTCGGCAAAAAATAACTTCGTTCCGAATTACTTCGGGACGAATCACGTTAAAAAACAGCTATTTCCAGGCTGCACAGAGCCTGCAGGGTGCTGTAGAACATTGTGCCATGCTTAAATATGCAGAGGGAGCTTGGTTTGGTCTTCATACAATGTTGTGTTTAGTATGACGCACATGACTGCCGCCGCTCTTAGAATCGCTTCACTCTAAAATTCCCTGGGAACTTAAGAGGGCAAAACTGACCAAAAAACTGAAGGGGGAATGTAGCTTGATAAAGTCATGGCAGCGACAGCTGGAAAAAAAAAAGCTGAGGGCTCAGGTGGCAACATCAGTGAAAGAGTGTGGAGGTGACGGCGGCAGCCACAGCAGCATGAGGTCAGGCAGTGGCACAATGATATTCTGGAGGTGGCAAAAACAGGAGTAGGCCACAGAGTGGCACAATGACACAGTGTGTAGGTTACAGCAGCAGCCACAGCAGCAGCATGAGGTCAGACAGTGGCACAATGACACAGTGTGCAGGTCACGGCAGCAGCAGCATGAGGTCAGACAGTGGCACAATGACAGAGTGTGTAGGTCACGGCAGCAGCCACAGCAGCAGCATGAGGTCAGACAGTGGCACAATGACACAGTGTGTAGGTCACGGCAGCAGCCACAGCATCAGCATGTAGTCAGACAGTGGCACAATGACACAGTGTGTAGGTCACGGCAGCAGCCACAGCAGCAGCATGAGGTCAGACAGTGGCACAATGACACAGTGTGTAGGTCACGGCAGCAGCCACAGCAGCAGCATGAGGTCAGACAGTGGCACAATGACATTCTGGAGGTGGCAAAAACAGGAGTAGGCCACAGAGTAGGACAATGACACAGTATGTAGGTCACGGCAGCAGCCACAGCAGCAGCATGAGGTCAGACAGTGGAACAAATACATTCTGGAGGTGGCAAAAACAGGAATAGGCCACAGAGTGGCACAATGACACAGTGTCTAGGTCACGGCAGCAGCCACAGCAGCAGCATGAGGTCAGAAAGTGGCACAATCACATTCTGGAGGTGGCAAAAACTGGAGTAGGCCACAGAGTGGCACAATGACAGAGAGTGGAGGTGACGGCAGCAGGAGCAACAGCATGAGGTCAGAGAGTGGCACAATGACACAGTGTGGAGGTCACGGCAGCAGCCACAGCAGCAGCATGAGGTCAGACAGTGGCACAATGACAGAGTGTGGAGGTGGGTGGCAATACCAGTCCCTGGTAAAGATGGTTGGTGGCAGATGGAGAAATTGTCAGCAGATGTGTGGCATCAGGCGGGTGGCAGCATCAGAATAGTGGCTGAGGCAGGTAGTTTGAATCCAGACTCATTTCTCACAGTTTGGGTGAGGCGTCATGGCTGATGTAGTCTGACGCCTAAGGCATTGGTGTGTGGAAATCCTGGCTGATCCACGCCTGATTCATCTTGACAAAGGTCAGTCGTTCCACATTTCCTGTGGACAAGCGGGTTCTCCTTGGGGTAACGATGGCCCCCGCCGCACTGAACACCCGTTCTGATGCCATACTACTGGCCGGGCAGGACAGCTTCTCCACTGCAAACTCGGCAAGTTGCGGCCACACATCCAGTTTGGCTGCCCAGTAGTCCAGCGGACTGGCAGAGTGCTTTCCAAGTAGGCCACCACCTGTTGGTTCAGGGTCTGCTCCAGGTCCTGCTGCTGCTGGCGACTGCTCTCCTCACTAGGCGGGTGAAGGAAGCTGCTCATCAGTGACTCCAGACTTAGGTTTCTGCTGATGGAGATGGTACTGCTCTGACCCCCCCCACCTTCCCCCGCAGCCGCGGCAGTAGTATGTGAGCGCTGAAGAACCCCCCCGGTCAGACCTGTCAGAGGAGGGACGATGCCGCACATAGGCAGCGGCCAACTGACTACGGAGGATTTCCCTATAGTATTTGAGTTTGTCCTCCCTCTCAATAGCTGGGAAAAAGGCTCCCATTTTGGACCGGTAGTGAGGGTCCAATAGGGTGGAGAGCCAGAAGTCATCCCTCTGCCGGATGCTGACTATTCGGCTGTCACTAGCCAGGCAAATCAGCATGCTGCAGGCCATCTGCACAAGTGACTCCGAGGGGCTCCCTGCCTCCATCTCCACTGTATACTGCCACGGTGCTTGCGGGTCATCTGCCTCGTCTTCCTCATCTCCATCTACTGCCTCCAGCTGCTCCTGCTCCTCCTCTCTTGTCACCTGGGTAGAAAATCCACTCATTTCACCAGACAATGCTTCTGCTCCAATGTCCTCCTCCTCCTCCATTTCAGTCCCCACCGGACTCATGTGGCCGTGAAATGTAGTTGCCATGTCTCCAGTCCCCTGCCCAGACAGATTTTTCAGCATCTGTTCCAGGACATGAAGCAGTGGAATGACGTTATTCATCCCGTAGTCCTGGCGACTGACAAATAACGTGGCCTCCTCGAATGGCCTCAACAAACGGCAGGTGTCACGCATGAGCTGCCACTGGCTGACATCAAAGTTACACAGGGGAGTACTCCTGTCCGCCTGGATCATAAAAAAATTAATGGCCTTTCTCTGTTCATACAGTCGGTCCAACATGTGCAAGCTGGAATTCCAACGGGTGGAAACATCGCATATCAGAGTGTGTTGGGGGAAGCCGTTCTGCTGCTGCAACTCGAGGAGGGTGTTCTTGGCTTTGTAGGAATGGATGACGTGCATGCACAATTTCCTGGCCATTTTCAGAATGTTCTGAAGATCGGTGGAAGACTGCAGGAACCTTTTCACAACTAGATTGAACATGTGCTCCATGCAGGGCGCATGGACCATCCCTCCTCGGTGCAGCGCGGACACCATATTACTCCCATTGTCCATCACCATGGTTCCGATTTGCAGTTGGCGCGGAGAAAGCCACACATCGATTTCTTGCTGCATGACGCGGAGCAGTTCCTCCCCTGTGTGACTTCGTTCGCCGAGGCAAGCCAGGTGTAGATCTGCGTGACACCGCTGTGCCCTACACATGTGGTATGATGGAGCAGTACTTGTGGAGGCTGAGATGGTGGTGGTGGTGGAGGAGGAGGAGGTGGACATTGGCGCAGGAGCCGCAGTTTGACAACGTGGAGGAGAAAGCGGCGTCTCCTGTCCAAGTTGTTGGTGTGCCTGGGCCGGAAGCACATTCACCCAGTGGGCCATAAAGGACATGTACTGGCCCTGACCATAGTTACAGCTCCAGATGTCCGCGCTGCCATGCACCTTGGAACAAACCGACAAGCTCAAGGACTGGCCCACCTTCTGTTCTACATATTTATGAAGTGCTGGTACTGCCTTTTTAGAAAAGAAATTATGGCTTGGAACTCTCCATCACGGCTCGGCACAAGCCATTAGTTCTCTGAACGGTGCAGAGTCCACCATTTGGAAAGGGAGGGACTGCAGCACCAACAACTTGGACAGGAGTACGGTCAGTTTCTGCACCTTAGGATGGTTGGACGCATACTGTTGTCTCTTTGCAATCGCCTCGCTGAACGACTGCTGGCGCCATGAGTAGCGAGGAGCAGGAGCATCTGGACCGGGAGATGATGTCAAAGAGAAACAGCTCCCTTCTGCAGAGGTGGTGGAGCCTTTGGCTGCAATGGCATGCGTGCCACTGGGCGCTGCTGCTGCTGCGGCGGCAGCATGGACCACCACATCTGAGCCACGTTTCTCCCAGGCCACCGGATGGTGACTCTGCATGTGTTGACACAGGGCCGTGGTGCCAACGTTAGCTCCCTGGCCACGCTTCACTTTCTGCCTACAGATTCTACATATACCCATATTCGGCTCCTCCGGTGTCTTAGCAAAGAACTGCCACACCGCCGAGTATCGGATTTTACCGCCAACGCTCCGCACTGAGTGACTACTGCCGCCGCTGCCTCGCTGAGCCCCTGTGCCGCTACTATCTTGGACCTGCGAAGTGGGTTTTTTACCCCGTGGCCGCTTGGCTCCCGACCTCACACTGCTCCTATCCTGCTGACACACGTCCACACGACCCACTTGCTGGCTGCACGGCTGCCTGACGCACAAGCTGACGCCCTCTTCTCCTGACGATGATGAATCCCTTGCCTCACCCGGCTCCCAAGTGCGGTCGGCTACATCATCATCTATTTGTGTTTCATCGCCACTGCTGTCCTCATCACCGGTCTTGGTATGCAGAGGCTGACCCCTCACAACATGACCTCCCATGCCACTCTCAACATCTATACTTGCCGCCTACTGCAAGAAGCAGGGGATATTGGCCCCATTTCTTCGCTGCCAAGTAGCTGCTGACTGCGCTCCTCAATTTGTTCATCCTCGCTACAGAGTGGCGCTGAGCCCAGACCACATAGTAGATCTCTGGCTGAGGGAACCCGGATGGGACAGAGGCGGGTTGAGGACAGGTGAGGGCCGCTGACCGCTCCCGGGCCATGCCAACTAAGGGTTGTGTCTGACGTTCCCACCGACTCTTGACTGGGGTTGTCAGATGTCATCTGGGAGGAAGTGGATGACCTAGTCAACCAATCAAGAACCATTGGGTTGCTGAACAACACACGGCCGCTAGATGACAGCAGCAGTTGTGGCCTCACCGAGTGACCCCTGCTGCGACGTCCCCTTGCTATGCTGCGACCTGGGCCTGGAATGTTTATGCCTCTGCCACTCGCAGGTGAAGAGCCTGCCACCTCTCTGTCTGACATACTGTTTGTTCTAAAATGTACAGACACTGTTTGATGAAGATATCTGTATATGATAAATACACATTTGACTCCAAATGAACCCACTAAGAAGCTTGGGTAACCCTTGGATATAAATTGCGCTCCACAAATGGGCAGGAAAAATTGACTTGTATGTGCCGTTTAAAAACTCTGTGTATTTTACTGAATATAAAAGCACAAACAGGCTTAATTAACCTTCGGATATGAATTATGCTACAGAATTTCTTCTGTGGCGGTGAAAAACAAAGTTTCTTTTACTGAGTACAACTGCAGAACAACGCTTAATTAACCCCTGGATGTAAATTGCGCAAAAGAATTGAGCAGCCACAAACTACTAGCTTTGTAGCGTGTTACAATTGCGTGTTTTCTACGCTACACAAAGAGAAAATATTGTAATTAACCTTTGCTTGTGAATTATGGTACAGGAAAAAATTTAATTTTTGGCGGTGAAAAAAACGGTTTATTTTTGTCACCACAGCAGAAAAACAACGCTTAATTAACCCCTGGATGTAAATTGCGCAAAAGAATTGAGCAGCCACAAACTACTAGCTTTGTAGCGTGTTACAATTGCGTGTTTTCTACGCTACACAACAAGAGAAAAAATTGTAATTAACCTTTGCTTGTGAATTATGGTACAGGAAAAATGTATTTTTTGGTGGTGAAAAAGACGGTTTATTTTTGTCACCACAGCAAAAAAACAACGCTTAATTAACCCCTGGATGTAAATTGCGCAAAAGAATTGAGCAGCCACAAACTACTAGCTTTGTAGCGTGTTACAATTGCGTGTTTTCTACGCTACACAACAAGAGAAAAAATTGTATTTAACCTTTGCTTGTGAATTATGGTACAGGAAAATTTGATTTTTTGGTGGTGAAAAAGATGGTTTATTTTTGTCACCACAGCAAAACAACAACGCTTAATTAACCCCTGGATGTAAATTGCGCAAAAGTATTGAGCAGCCAAAAATGAAGTGGTATTTGTATTGTAAAAACGCTGTTTCTTTAAATGAATACAACAGGAACTGGCTTAGATCCCCCTTGGATATTCAATGTGCTGTGAGCAGATAGGATTTAAATGTATATGCAGCTGCAGTGGACGCACACTGGACTTCAGATCCAATACCCAAAAAAAAATCAGAAATAGAACATTAAGAGAACAGTCTCTGAGACAAGCTGAGACACCCCCCCAAAAATCGCTGTATAAAAAGTAAGAGCTATCAGCCGCAGCAGCACCTTCCCTAGTCAGTACAGTGAGAGGAGTGTGAGCTCCCAGCGTCGCGCCCGGACTTATATAGTGCGGTGACGTCACAGAATCCCGCCGGTCTCTGATTGGCTTCATCTCTGCACATGTCCTGCAGGCTAGGCCCTTCTTCCTCCCAGAGTGCTTTGCCCAATGTAACGCCATGTGCTCGCAGCCATTTTATCAATCAAAAGCACACTTCGTTCACCCGAAGTCCCCCAAACTTCAACTTCGTTCAGAACCGAAGTTTTCCTGAAATTCTAAACGAATTCCACTTCGTTAGAATCAATTCGCCTATCTCTACCTGTAGGGTTCGCTGAACTGCTGTTTTAGACACGTCTGGTAGCCCCTGGTTTATTTCTACTGTGGAGTGCCGGTCAGACCACACGCAGCTTGGGAGGCGACATTCACCTGCAGTTTCCACATCACTTATTCACAATGGTGCAATTTGCCGCTCACAATACACTTTCACCACAGCAGCACGCATGCACAAACTGTGCGGTTTCAGAAGTACTGCCATTCTGGGCCCAAAAACCAATAATTGTCCCTTTTTGCAACTCTGATAAATCGTCCTTTTAACTATGACAGCAATGAGGGATATGTGTGCAGACAGCCTTTTGCACACCTTATATACCCGCCAACTCAAAACATATGTATTCTTTCATAAGTTTTGTGCTGTTGATGTGGAAACTAGAAAGTGGTCAAAAAATTTGACTGAATTAATCAATTTAATAATATGAAATGATCAGTTTTAAAATTAAAACCACCTGTCTAGCAATGTGTAGGCCCCCACGTGGCACTAGAATAGCTCTTATCAGTCCATGGAGTCCACACAATCTCTAAGGGTTCCAGCATGTTAGGATGAATGGAAGTCTTTTCTGCCAATGCAGCTTCATTAGCAGAGGTCCAGTGACCATCAATCGCTGAGCTCTTGCTTTAGACCCATGTCTGGTAGCCCCCTGGTTCATTTTGGTTGTGAGCTGCTCCACCGTACCTGTTGGTCCACCTTCAAAAACCTTCATAGCCAATTTTAACCTCTCCCATCAATGACACGTGGTGCTCCGCAGTCTTCACGTTGCTTATTCACAATGGTGCCGTTTGTCAACTTGCAGTATACTTTTTATACAGCACTATGCAACCATTTCACAAAGTGAGCATTATTCATAAATACTGCCAATAATTATCCCTTTTTGCAACATTTATATACAGGGTGATACAAAAAAGATGTTGTGAAATGATGACTTCGGTATTCATAGCTGAAAGAACATAACATGCCCGGACTGGTGGTAGACTTAACCGGGCACTTGCCCGGTAATTCCCCCTGGCGGGCACCAAGTATCGACGTCGATCTGTGGCGCATCTAAAGGGGCCGCAGCAGTCACATACGCGACCAGACCCCTGAACCAGGGGGCCGCAGGCCCCCTCGCCACATGGCTACATGGCTGGGTCACAGACCCAGTCATGCAGTGATCGCGGCCACCGCCGCCATGCAGTGATCCTGGTCATTCAGCCCTGTGGAGGCCACGCAGCAGGCAGCATGATGTGATGACGTCATCGTGCTGCCTGCTCCGCAGCCCGTACTAGGATGTGAGCGCGGCCCGCTACGGACCAGGAGAAGAGGATGGAAAGAGAGACAACAGGTGAGTATTTTTTATTTATTTTTTTTAAACTGGGCTTCTCGCTAACTACCTAATTAATGGTGCAGACCTACCTAATTAATGGGGCAGACTTAACTAATTAATGGAGGCAATCCTGAGTAATTAATGGGGCAGACCTGGCTAATTAATTGGGGCAGACCTGGATAATTAATGGGGGCAGACCTGCCTAACTAATAGGGGCAGACCTACATAATTAATGCAGGCAGACCTACCTATTAATGGGGCAGACCTTCCTAATTAATGGGGCAGACCTACATAATTAATGGGGGCAGACCCTACCTAATTAATTGGGGCAGACCTAATTAATGGGGGCAGGCCTACCTAATTAATGTGGGCAGACCTACCTAGCTAATTAATGGGGGCAGGCCTACCTAATTAATGGGGGCAGGCCTACCTAATTAATGGGGCAGACCTGGCTAATTAATGTGGGCAGACCTACCTGGCTAATTACTGGGGGGCGGCCCTAGCTACCTGGCTAGTTACTGAGTGTAGTCCTATCTATCTGGCTAATTACTGGAGGAAGGCCCTGTCTACCTACCTAATTAATGGGGAGGCCCTGTTAACCTACCTAACTACTCGGGGCCTATGTAACTACTTTCCTAATGTGGGTCCTATATACATATAAACCTTATGAAGGGATCCTATATACCTACCTACCTACTGACAGGGTCTATATAGATAACTAATGGGGGACTATATCCCTTCCTACCTACTGTGGGGCCTTTTTACTTATCCGTCTACTGAGGGGACCTATATACTGTAGTGATAAGATATTAATTGACAATCCGGAGTCCATATTGACAGTATATCTTTAAGAATATTAGATGATAACAGTTAGCCTGAAAGTTCTGTAAAATTCTTAAGACCTGGTAATGCTTAATGAGCTCTCTTATCAGTGTTTTTAGCATAATTTTGTCATGAGAACGCTGTACCACATAACGCTGGTTGATGGGAATTGGGAGTGTTTAACATCTGGTGATGGATTTTTCCAGTGCCAAGTTGACCTCTGAAGAACTGGCCATTCGGAGGAGTGGGGGCCTTATACTGGAAAAATACTGATCTGTTAGTTTGCGCAATACTTTGTTACGCAGGCATTTGTTTTAAATTAGATATAAACTGGGGAAGAGTTCTGCGAGGCTAGAAGTATCTGGACCTGTGGACTATACAGGGGACTCCCCACTTCCACAGTGATGAATCCTAGGGATCTCTCTGTTCTTGCTGTACCCACAGTTGATGTTATGGACAGATGAAGAATACGATTCCTGGTGAAGCTTTGACCTGTACAGAGGTGTACATTCGCTGACCTGTTTCTCCCGTCTGATGCCAGATAGGTGATGCATATGATTCCTGTTGAAGTGGTTCCAATATAGGGTATAATGTAAGTATTTGTAATCCATATTATGCGTGCTTTGCCTTTGTAATCTATGTTATGCAAAAGTGTACACAATATCATACTAACTTCTTTTAGTCTTCTGTAATCACTGAATTCTTCATATAATAAAATTGATAAAACATTTGATGTTGCCTTCTTTAAAGCCGTATCTGACCCCTTAAAATAGTTGGCAAAACATATACCCACGAGGGCCTACCTAATTGGGGATTATATACCTCTTTGCCTACTGAATAAATCTGTAGACTTACTGCAGGGACCTATTTACCTATATACTGAGAGTACCTATTTATCTACCTACTTTGGGAGGTCTATCTACTTACCTGCCTACTGGGGGGAGGCTTATATACCTACCTACTGGGGGTCTACCTATTTATATGCCACTCATCTGACTTTTTTAAATTTCTAATTCTTAGGGTCTAAGATACGCTGTTTGGGGTACAATCACTGTGTAGAGCACCAAAGTGGTCACTATTACTATTTGGGGTGCTATGGATGGGGAGTTTGTACATAGTTGGGAATTGATAGGAAAGTGCTGGAAAAGAGAGTCTAAGATGTATTTGTGGTAAACTCTACATGGACGAGTAGTGGCCGGGAGAAGAAGACATTGCATGCTGTACCGGATGGAGAAAAATAGGGAAGAGAACAACTCAGAAAAGACATCATGGAGTTTTGGGGCTGATGCAGAAGAAAAGGAGAAGAGAAGAACTCCCATCAGAGATGACGTCTCCTGTGAGTCCCTGATGTCAGGGGTCATTTTACTTCTGTTTTGAATCAGTGCTATATTCATGTCATGGTGATCTGACTATTGGTGATCTGATTGGCAGTGTTGTAGGTTATATTGGTTTATATTGGTTATACAGGCTTGTCCCTGGTTGTAAAACAAGTGCACACCTGACTCTGCATCACTTTCTCTTTCTTGCTTGTGTTTAGGGTGCTTTCACACGGAGCGTTTTTTGTGCAGAAATGTACAGCATCAAAAATGCTCTGTGTGAAAGCACCCTTATAGTGTTGTTTATTTTAGAAAGTGGTGAGATTTGAGAACAAGGGAAATTTTGTAAACGGGTATTGTATGTGCACTAGTGGGGGGTTTGTGCCAGGGCTGTTTTTTAATCACAGTCCGGCATTGAAACATAACACAACTTTATTAACATGAAAAGACACACTGTGTATCCAAGTCTTATCTATACACTACAAATGTTCAAAGTAACTTCCATTGGTGACACTGCAGATGTCTAGGCAGTAGTCCAGTTCTGTCCAAGTGTTTTCAGATATGGACTCCACTGTTTCAGTGATGCATTGTCCCAGGTTGTTCAGATCCTATGGCTAATTGGGACAAATACACTGAGTCCTTGATGTAGTCCCACAGAAACAAGTCACAGGGTGTTAGATCTGAGGAATGCAGAGGTCAGTGCAACATTGGTAAATCATAGTTTCTGGTACCGATGAACCAACGTTCCAGTAGAGTTTCATTTACTGTAGGTACCAGCAAACATCTGAATGGAAATGTGCACCATCCTGATGATAGACTATATTTGGTATATCTAACTCTATCTGTGGCACTATCCATTCATTTAACATGTCCAGGTAAGAACGGCTATTGACAGTATCAGTATCCTCAACAACAAAGAAGTGAACGGACTGTTCTCCTTGCACCGAACATGTTTACTTTGAGTAATTCCTTAATAAGGGCACATGATTTAGGTAATAGAAACCAATTGCAAAAATGCTCCATCGTTACAGATATGATCTTTGAAGCGAGAAAATCCTTTTAATGGCAGTGGTCATGTTTAGGGGTATAATAGTTAATCTCGATTGGTGCAAGATTGGTGCAAATTAGACAGATGCTTCTTTATTTTTGCCACACATTGAACACAAAAGAAAACCAAACACACAACAAAAGGCTTGCTTCAGCCAGCACCCAAGTATTTAAACAGACTTTAGCAGAGCCAAAGTATATAGTACATGTAGAACAGTTTCTTTTACCCACACAGGGCTGACACCCATCCTATTATCGGTAGGGCACCACACCGCTTCTGGAAAGGTATAGCCTCAGGACATGCAGAAGAAAGCTCCTACACCACAGCCACTTGCAGTGAGACTAGGAACTAGGATTCAACCCCCTCCTCCCCCCAGTTCACCTGACTACCAGGCTTACATAGCATGGAAATGCGGGAGCGCCCATCCCATCCAGCTCTTTGGCCGCTTCGGTAAAAACCTCGCCCGGACCAATTGCTACTAGCAGCTATGCAATAGGTGTCAGTCGCCTCATGCTGCTGACACATAATAAACAATGTTTTTTCTACCTCACCAACACCAGGCATATCGGTGACACATATCTTCCATCAATGATGGTTCCTTGCACCCTCTTGCAATATGTATAGAAAACTTTTTTGTGTATTTGGGGGACACATATCTTGGCACTTGAGCTTTTGATTTGGGGCCCCACTTTTAACTTTGCCTTCGAGGGGTTGTCTCACTACAAAGATTAGCTTTCAACATGTAGGGACAGGTAATTGAAGACTTTTTTCATATATATGACTCTTGATTTTTCACTGGTTAGGAGGTAAAAGACATTTTATCTGCTCTGACTGCACACAGGTTTCTCTAGGTTACCGACCTGCTTTCCCCTGCTTTCTCTGCTGTTTTTCTTATATGATAGCAGGGAATGACGTCACCACAGGCCGGCACACAGGATCAGGGCCTTCTTAACAGCACTATGGGCCCCTGGGCAGAGAGGTGTACGGCCCCCCCCCCCTTCTCCCTCCCTACCCCCAAAAAAAAACCTACTCAAAGAAACAAATATAAACATTACCAGCTCAGGTCACCATTACATGACAGAGACTATAGCACTGATTGAATATAGAAGTAAAATAACCCCTGACACCAGGGACTCACAGGAGACGTGAACTCTGATCAGTCATTCTCTGAATCGTTCTTTTTACCTTTTCCTCTCCTTCCGTCCAGACCACCATGACGACTTGTCCCGGCCGCAGCTCGTCCCTGCAGAATGTAACGAACAAACATCTTAGAATCCTCACTTTATCAGCACTTCGCTACCGATTCCTACCTCTGTTATGGGCGCCCCACATTTAGTAAGTAGGTAGTAATGTTGCCCACCATTAAGTAGGTCGGTATACAGGCCCACTGTAGGTAGATATGCTGCCCCCTGTAGGTAGGTTTATAGCCCCCCCTGTAGATTGTAGGCCCCCTGTAATATCTCCCCCATAGATTGTAGGGCCCTCCTGTATTATCCCCTTATAGATAGGGCCAGTAATTAGCCAGGTAGGGCCAGTAATTAGCCAGGCAGGGCCAGTTGTTAGGGCAGGCAGGGCCAGTATATAGCCAGGCAGGGCCAGTAGATAGCTAGGCAGGGCCAGTAATTAGGGCAGGCAGGGCCAGTATATAGCCAGGCAGGACCAGTATATGGGCTGGCAGGACCAGTATATACACTCACCGGCCACTTTATTAGGTACACCTGTCCAACTGCTCGTTAACACTTAATTTCTAATCAGCCAATCACATGGTGGCAACTCAGTTGCATTTTAGGCCATTAGACATGGTCAAGACAATCTCCTGCGTTCAAACCGAGGATCAGTATGGGGAAGAAAGGTGATTTGATGCCTTTGAACGGGCATGGTTGTTGGTGCCAGAAGGCTGGTCTGAGAATTTCAGAAGCTGCTGAACTCCTGGATTTTCACGCACAACCATCTCAAGGGTTTAACAGAGAATGGTCCGAAAAAGAAAAAACATCCATGAGCGGCAGTCCTGTGGGCGGAAATGCCCTTTTTGATGCCAGAGGTCAAAGGAGAATGGGCAGACTGGTTCGAGCTGATAGAAGGCACCAGTGACTCAAATAGCCACCCGGTACAACCCAGGGAGGCAGAAGAGCATCTCTTGAACGCACAGTACGGCGAACTTTGAGGCAGATGGGCTTTCAGCAAACAGAAGACCACACCGGTTTCCACTCCTTTCAAATAAGAAACAGGAAACTGAGGCTCCAATTTTTCCCAAGCTCATCGAAATGGACAGTAGAAGATTGGAAAAATGTTGCCTGGTCTGATGAGTCTCGATTTCTGCTGCGACATTCGGATGGTAGGGGCAGAATTTGGCGTCAACAAAAATGAAAGCATGGATCCATCCTGCCTTGTATCAACGGTTCAGGCTGGTGGGTCGTGTTTTTCATGTGTGGGGAATATTTTCTTGGCACTCTTTGGGCCCCTTGGTACCAAATTGAAACATCGTTGGGAACGGCTTGTGGAATCTATGCCACGAAGAATTGAGGCAGTTCTGAAGGCAAAAGGGGGTCCAACCCGTTACTAGCATGGTGTACCTAATAAAGTGGCCGGTGAGTGTAGGCAGGCAGAGCCACTTGTAGGTAGGAAGGGTAGTATATAGGCAGTCAGGGCCACTTATAGGCAGGCAGGGGCAGTATATAGGCAGGCAGGGGCAGTATATAGGCAGGCAGGGCAGTATATAGGCAGGCAGGGCAGTATATAGGCAGGCAGGGGCAGTATATAGGCAGACAGGGCAATATATAGGCAGGCAGGGCAGTATATAGGTAGACAGGGGCAGTATATAGGCAGGCAGGGCAGTATATAGGTAGGCAGGGCAGTATATAGGCAGGCAGGGCAGTATATAGGTAGGTAGGGCAGTATATAGATAGGCAGGGCAGTATATAGGCAGGTTGGTAGGGCAGTATATAGGTAGGTAGGGCTGTATATAGGTAGGCGGGGCAGTATATAGGTAGGCAGGGCAGTATATAGGTAGGTGGGGCAGTATGTAGGCAGGCAGGGCAGTATATAGGTAGGCAGGGCAGTATATAGGCAGGCAGGGGCAGTATATAGGTAGGCAGGGCAGTATATAGGCAGGCAGGGGCAGTATATAGGCAGGCAGGGCAGTATATAGGCAGGCAGGGGCCATATATAGGTAGGCAGGGCAGTATATAGGCAGGCAGGGACAGTATATAGGTAGGCAGGGGCAGTATATTGGCAGGCAGGGCTAGTAGTTTAAAAAAAATAAAATAAAAATCTTACTCACCTGATTTCCCTCCTCTTCTCCATGTCCGGAAACGGTGGCCGCTCACAGCAGATTGCGGGGCCGTGGAGCAGGCACGCGATGACGTCGTTATATCGCGCACTTGCCCCACAGCCTCCTGGGAGCTGAATGGCCGGGAGCAGAAGATCCCGGCTGTTCTGCCTCGGCCCCCTGCCCACCATGATGGCTGAAATGGCTGTGTCTGTGACCTGGCCGTGCAGCCGTGTGGCGAGGGGGGGGGGGGGGGACCAGCGCCACAGACCGGCGCCGGTATACGGGGCCCGCCAGGATGAACCACCAGCCTCCCCCGGCGACACTCCGAGCTGGCGCTGCGGCCTGAATCACGGCTGCCACCGGGCAGAGCCTGGCTGTCGCTCCACCGGGCAGGATAGGCGGCTGCCCGGAAGGGCCCCCTGAGCTCGTGGGGCCCCCGGGCAATGGCCGACCTTGCCCAATGGAAGAGACGGCCCTGCACAGGACTGCTGGCAGCTTAAGAACAGAGTGTTTGTTTTATTTCTAACAATAAGAGGAGACTAATTACTTTTAAGTGTTTACTTTGTGCTCTGAAGCTCTCTGCACTATAGATAAGATGTCCTACTCTCACGTTACTAGAGCTGTGAATATGGAACTGATATGCTAATTATTGCTATAGAACCACCCACAGTCTAACCAGGAAGAGACAGGATGCATGACTCTAAAGCTGCTTTTGGTTGTGAAACAGCGTGGAGAGACAAATATTTTAAGCGCCACTGTGTTTAAAAGCAGCCCTGCATCTAAAATTATACCTGTTACTAACACTAAAAGATTGCCAAAAACAGTTTCTAGTATGCTGTGTCACATCTAAGTGTGGACCTTAATTGGTGCCACGTCTCAAACCTCAAACTTTCTTAAAGGGGTTTTCTCACTATAATGATTAGCTTTTATCATGTAGGGAAAGGTAGATGAATATTATCAAATGCATTGCTTTTAATATTAATATTTTATCTTTTTTGAGTGCATGCAAGTTTCTCATGGTTACCAACCATCTCTTTCTCCTCTCTCTTATCTGATTTGTCGCAACCATGGAGAGTCATTCCTTGCTGTGTGTAATCTCTAGGAATGGAGCTTTGTTTGTTTAAGATAAGGACACATTTCCACTCCATAGAGCTCTGTAGTCTTGTTTACTACAGATTTTACATCTCCAGTCATTTCAATGTAACAAGCTCAGCTAAAAAAAGCAAAGTTGATATGAAAATCACTGCTATAGACCCACCCACATCCTAACCAGGAAGTGTGAGTCTGAAGCTGGCTGTGGCTCTGGTAAACTGCATGGTAAGTTAACTCCTTTAACGTGTCAATATTCTCATACTGTTCATCAAGTTTGTTACAAACACATACTTTAAAAAAAAAAAAAAATAATGTTTATTTATCTTTTTTTTTTTACTGCCATAAAAATTCCTGTTACTTACCCCTTCCCGTTCCAGAGTTAGACTTTACACTTGTGACTGCCTTAGGTGGCTAAATAACCAAGGACACTTCTCCCTTCTGCTGACTTGACTCTTTGCTTTCAGCCACTTGGTGTAATGAGTTATTGTGGCAATCAGGAGTTGTTGGTGACATTAGTCCTAATGACCTAGTTAGAGCAGAAGCCGCATGGAACCTTCCCCAACAGATTAACGCCTTAATAATGAACCTAATTTTGTTTTCTTGCCTTGCAATCTGTGCCTGGAATTAAAATAGCTGACAAGTTATCTTCATTCTGTGAGTTGGTATGATTCCGGTGATACCAAATTTATTACGTTTTATTATGTTTTACTACTTTAGGGACATTTAAAAACTTTATAGTAGATAAATTTTTTATTTTACCATTAACGGAGCTGTGTGATGGTTACATTTTTGAGGGGTGACGTATAGTATTTAATGATACCACTATGTGACTATTTTAGCTCTTTTTATTCCATTTTTTCTGGAACCTCACAATGTGGAATAATTAACATGATGTTGTATTAATTTGGACTTTTGTGAATGTGCCAATACCAATCATGGTATTACTCAGTGCCTCTAGGGCAATATACTGTAGTACTTGTGCACTGTAGTATATAATTTAAGTTTAAGTGATCTCCTACTACACTGGCAGGGTGTATTAGAAGCAGAATCATGGCAGACCTGGAGGCGTCATATTTGATGCTATGGTGGCATTTAAGTGGTTAAATAGCCTGAATCGAATTTATTATTACAGATGTCAGTTGTAAATAAGTGATTTCCTTTCGATATGGAGTGGACTCAGCTCATGAGCATCCTGCATTCATCCTCAACTCCTTATGGCCACAGAAAGGTTTGACCTGTCTGACAAGAGCCCCATTTTTCAAATCTGACATGTGTCACTTTATGTGAACAACTTTCTAATGGTTTTACCTGTCCATGTGATTCAGAGAATATTTTCTCATGACACAGAGTTCTTTAACTTAGTACTAAATTTTGGTCAATACAGTCCTTGTTTATTTGAAAAAAATGTTAAAATGTTGTAAAAAAAAACCTGCCATTAATGTCAAAAATTTCTGCATGTAAAACTGATAGTTATGCCACCCAAAATAGTTTATAACTGGCATCCACCATATGTCTACTTTATGTTGGCTCCATTTTTAAAATGTGTTTTTATTTTTTTATGACAGTAGGGGACTTAGAAATTTAGTAATAATTTTTCACATTTTCAAGAAAATTTGCAACACAGATTTTTTAAAGGACCAGTCCGGTTCTAACATGGCTATGAAAGACCTGAAGGTTAGGAACCCCCATAAATTACTCCATTTAAGAAACTTCACCCCTTACAGTATTCAAAACAGCATTTAGAATGTTTGTTTACCCTTTGCAGGTTTCACAGAAATTAAAGTGGAGGTGAAATATCAAAGTTTCACTTTTTTTGATAGATTTTAAATTTGTATCCATTATTCATTAGACCACAGTACTGTACATGGAAATGCAACTCCATATTGATTCCCCAATTCTGCTGTTTTTAAAGATATCCCATATGTGGCCCTAGTGCACGATTTGACTCAACCACAAGCGCCAGTGGAGGAGCACCTACTGGATTTTGGGGTCTCATTTTCATTAGCATATTTTTAAGGCACCATTACAGGTTTGCGGACACCTTTAGGTGCTAAAACTTAATAAACATCCCTAAAAAGACTTAATATGGGAAACTTCACCCCTTAAGGAGTAAATCCAGTGACGTAGTGAGTATATTGACCCTAGAGGTGTTTCACAGATTTCATTATCCAATTTATATAGTTTTTTATGTTGTAGCACTTTTATTTTAAAACAAAGGGTTTTTGTTGTGTAAAACAATGTTTATCCATCACTATCTTCTTGTCGACATAACTTTTTTTTTTGTATACAAAACTGTGTAAGGGCTTTTTTTTTGCGGAACGAACTGACGTTTTGATTGATCAAGTTTAGTAATTGCTCTGAGAAAATTGACATGGTTTAGAAGAATACCTCTTAACAGTTACTTTTTTTTCATGGGAACTTCTAGTGAATAGGACCACAAAGTGACAGGGCAAGTGCAAATTAGCAGAAAAAATTTTTTAGGCAGTTTTGGGGGTCCTCGTGGATGGGAAGAGAGGTAGAGCTGAAATGTTCTGTGATTTGATCTTGCATTTAAATTTTTGACCCATAAAATTATTATTGGCTCATTTTGGACAGAGCCAGTTCAGAAACAGTCACTATCTACTCCACATGAGAACAGACTGGTGCCGGTGCATTGGTTTTTCCAGATTATTGGTTTGTGTCCTCTTGGTGATATATCCGCTATGATTAAAGTATTGATTATACTAATTGGAGAATCAGGCTGATGTAAAATTGCTCTTTGATGTGGTTGGATGCATATAAGAATTCAGGAGCAAACATAGGTGCAGGCTTGGCCCAACATCTGTCAGATGTCTCTCATGCGTAATACTTGCTGTAAATAATTCACCGAAGCCTCATAAATATAAATTAAAACTCAATTCTGGGGTCATTTTTTACTTCACCCACATGTCACAGCTTCAAAGGATTTGTGAATATGACTGGCAATGGCAGCCGAGGTAACAACTTCTGATTTCTGATAGGATTTTTTCAACCATTGTGTAATAACATTCTCAGCTTGCGCTTATGTTCTTACTGTTTATCCTTTTACTTTAATCTACTCACTCCCAACGCGGCTGATTTTTCCTTTTCACTTGTCACTTTTTTTTTTGAGTGTCATAAAAGGAGAATTACTGTGTGGTAACCGTGTAATTACATTTAGTTAGAACACCAGCCATTATATCATTGAGAAACTACATGTTCCTGCTCTGTGCACACCATGTGTTTTTAGTACAGCTCACCGGGGACAAACAGAGCCACTGAGATGTCAGGAGCAATGCCCTCTACGTGGTTCAGTTGGCAGAACTGTAAAAACGCTGTTGTGGTGGCGTCAAAGGCAATGAATGAGAATGTCCACAGGATAAATAATATACTGTAATGTATGTTCACAGTAATCCACCAGACTCAGTGTTATGAATGGCATCATTTGTTAGCATTTCTCAGCTGACAGGATGCCATTATATCTTAGTGTCCTATGCAAATTACTTTTGTATAAACAGTTTCAGCTGTATCCTTCTGCTCTAGTGTCATGATGCGCGCCACGTTCCCTTCTCCACCATGTCTGCTGCCGCCGTCCTTCCCAACACTCACCTCTCCCCGCTCCTGTTCCGCTCATTGTCTCAGCTCCCAGCCAGTGTGTGCGTACTCGTTGACTCCAATATTTTGCCTGGCTGTCCACCTCTTGGCTTTGGAATGAATGGACGGTCTTCATTTCATATTCTTCCAGCTGTCATGGCACTCCTACAATGGAGTTTGGAAATTTTCTTGGCCCAGAGACGCTATCGATGAGCTGGATGATGCTGTTTATCTTTTCTTGTTAAACCTTCTTTATGGCGGCTCGAACCAGTGACCTTTTGCTTGGGAATCAACCTAATAACACACTGAGCTATTAGGGAATGTGAGAACAGGTTGTAATTTGTGGTATGCAAGAAGAAAAAGAGTAACAATGCTGTTACATGACAATAATCTGCATAACTAAGCATATGCTAAATAATTACATGTCAATTTCATGTACAGTATGAGATACCCAAGATGATTGTTAATTAAATAATGGTAGTCTCACGTTCAAAGCTATAGTGGATGGTGAGATATGGAGCCTGAAAGTCAAAAGTTCAAAACATTGCTATTTTTTTGCTTATCATTGTATGTTGGGATAAAAAACATGTAGAACGAGGATTTAGTTTCATTATCTCAAACTTGGGATTCTGCTAGTGTCAGAAGTGCAACGTCAAGTGGGAAAGGTCAAAACTGAAGATCGCGCAGTACCGAATCTGTAGACAGGAAAGTTACATAAAACATGAACCAAATTCTAGCGCCAGACAAATCCAAACAGCTATATGCACAAACACCGTAGCCAGGATACAAGAGCAATCACAGGCACAGGATAAGGAAATGGAGAGGTTTAAATAGCTCGGTTCAGCCAGGGGTTCAGGACTTAACCCACTAGGTACCAAACTCAATTGCTACAATGGTAGTTAGCCCCAAAACCATCATAAAAGGGTAGCATGACATCAGACTACTATGGTTTCCTCCATAATTAACATCAGCACAAGTGGTTGAGGACTTTTAGTCCAACATCCATCTTATTAGTGTATCCGGCGTTGATCCATGCTTCATCAGTCCTCAGATTTTTGAGAACTGAGAATAGTATTGGAGGGTTTGAGGACTTTAGAACACCTGATTTTAGGGGACCATGGTAAGAGTGTACTCAGACAACATGAGGACAGTGTCTCACCTTCACCATAAGAGAGGAACAAAATAAAAGAGCTTTCAGATCTTGTTAGGTCAAAGATTCTTTTGGGCAGTCTCATCTCTTGTCCCTATCAGTCAGTTACCGGTAGGGTTCCTCCACTATTCAGGCAGACAGACTATCTATGCTGGAAATCTAAGTTTAAATCCAGGAAAATGAATCCAAAACAAATATTTTTTTCTTCTGATCTCAACAACCCGCTGATTTACTTTCTAAACCCAAAGGACTGTTGTCTGGCAATTGATGCACTGGCATACAAATAGAAATTCAGTCTGGGATATACATTCCCTCTCATTCCATGACTTTCCAGTGATATCCTGAAATTAGCATGAGAAAATCAAAATAATAGCAACCCTGTGGCTAAAAGAGGCTGGTCAGACTCTTAAACAACATGATGTTGGAGGAACCATTGATTTTACAAGTCCTGAAAAAATTATTATAACAGGTTCCCATTCAGCATTTACACCTATAGAAGTTTGGCTTGTGAAAGCTCCATCTTTCAGAGGACCTATGGCATCTCTTAACATCTATTTTAGCAAATACATTTGTTACCCTGAAACAACAATTCTTTCCTTATAACACCAATAGGTTGCACTAGAGAGACAGCTTTCTTCCTTAAAGGGGAGAGATTATTTAGATATTCAATTCTCCCAGAAAGCATTGCATGGTCTTTAGTTTCCCAAAACTATTTCTCCTAGAGCTCTTCATGATTTTGTGTTGTGCTGTTTTTGTGTTATGCCTTCTAAAAATTACTAAATAATCAACTGGGTGTAACCATTCAAATTCAAAAAGAGGTTTGTTCCTGCACACACTGACTCAGAACAATTCAAACAACAATATCCTCAAGACAGTCCGCCTATAGCAAGGCCTCTTTCCTGATACTATCGTGACAACTCGTCCAAAAGTCTACAAAAACAAACACTACAAAATGTTGTCTACCTATCTATTAAAACTAACCTTTATTAATATTACACTAAAAATGTGCCACAAAATATGGCCTCAAAAATTCTAATCACCAAGCCTACCTATATAGATGCGGAGCGACCATCCCGATAAGGACGACCCCGCCAATCCCTAACCTGATAAACTAACCACTATCTAAAAGTAACTAAATCTACTACAGTGAACTAAATACCCCCAAAAGTGTAACATAAACTAAACACTAATTTATAAATACCTATACAAACATATCTCGATATAATGATGCAGTATTCAGGTCCCAATAATGTACCTAAGAGTATCTATTCCGGATATATATTGTCCCAATTTTTAATCCTACGCGTTTCCCCCTTGTTCAAAATAAATAGGGTTCATCAGGGACTTATCGTTGGACAAAACACCCTTCATTAACAATATATTCATTCAGAGATTTTTCCAAAAGATGTAGTTTATACACTGAGGTATCATTAGATACATCCCATCAAGATAAACACTGATATAGTAGTCGTATCAAGATAAATACTGATAAGGTAGGCATAACCACATTGTAGCCAACATGGGAGGTATCTTATAAATAATGCATGACACTATTAACTGATCTGGATGTGTACTAAATTACATATCATACTCACAAAACCGTTCACATGTCAATGCCGCCAATGCTCGATATTCTGACGGCAATGTCATGGAAACCAGACTCCCGGAATATTGCATCAAACTCGGATAGATGCTAGTATGGTAAGCATACCCCAGTTGTAACCGATCTGGGAGGTATCATGTCTTCAACCTCCTCCCAAATAAATGTAGATCTTTTATCCAATCAAAAGTACAGAGGGGTACACACGGTACAAAAGATAGACCCTTATTCAGGACATTAATCTCAGCCTCTGAAAGAACTCTGCTTGACAGATTTATGATATGAGACATACTGTCACTATTCTTAATTGTTGTTATTGCTGACCCTGGGAAGGAGTCCTCCCTCCAAAAAAGGAGAGGGGGGAAAGAACCGCCCATAGCCCCCCCTGGTGTTGGTAGAGATGGTCCACCAAGTGCAGAGGATGACGATGATGGTCCACCACTCGCACTTTGTGTATTCTGATTTTCTATTTGATTTAGATTTAACCTGCCTTTTCCTCTCCTTTGTCTGCCTTGGTACCTCGGGACCCATCTTCCTCTATTTCTTGTACTATATGGCGATCTATATCCTCCTCGTTGGGGATTTTTCCTTTGCTCCAAGTGTGAAAGATCTGTGTCGGAAGATGAAATTTCCGACTCAGTCCCCCACTGTCCTTTTTCTGGGAAAGAATACGCTCTTTTCTCTCTAAATTCGGCTAGATCACGTACAAATTGATTGTGTTTCCGTTCTTTTAACAGGTTCGTAAATTTCTCAATATTTGTTTGTAATTCAAGCTATTTTTTATTCAATTCAGTCTCCCCTTTCAATTTTAATGCTACTTCCGTTAATTCCTGTAATTTTTTCCCAGTATTTTCAAAGATTTTTTGTTCCTCTTCTAATAGTAAAGTCATAAATCGAAGTGAGGAAAAGGTCGCTCTCACGTTTACTGGCCGCAAAGCCAGAAACACCCAGGTACAGGGGATCCTCAGGGCCCACCGTGGGCAGAGATGGTAATACTTGCGGCGGGTAGCCGAAGTGCAGGACACAGGCGACGGATAAACGGATGCAGTAGCTGTTTAATGGAAGCACAGTCCCAGGGTGATAACAGATTACACAGCAGGAATAGCTGACTGATGCAGCGACAGGAGTTCAACAGGTATAAGGTGCGCTGGACAGCGCCGAGTAATGCAGACGTTTAGACAGAAGCTTAGCAGACACTCTGAAAACCAGGGGCTTAACAAGGCAGCAGCTTAGCAGCAGAGGTCTAGCTCTAATGAAGAACATCAACGAACTGACCCAGAGTCCAGGGAGGAAGTTCCTTATGAAGGAAAGGGTCAGAGGTCACAGGCAGGAAGCAGGAGCACTGTGTGCATAAATGTCCGCAGGCTGGCGCGCGCGCGCCCTATGGGGTGCACACACACGCTGGGGAAGCCACAGTGGATGGACACGCGTAGAAGCAGGGCCAGGTGAGTAACGCTGAGCAAAAGCAGGTGTAGGGCAACTGACACTGCCGCTGTAAGCCCCGCACAGGGAGCCACAGCGGACCCAGACACAGGGGCACGGACACGACCGCGGTCCAAGGCACGGACCGTGACGCGATCCGTGACAGTACCCCCCCATTAAGCCCTCCCCTCCGGGCCAACCAGGTACCCCCATAAACGGCTAGGGGTAACCACCTGCTCCTCGGTATCCCATGAACTGTCTTCAGAGGAAGTGTCCAGAGAGTCCCGGATTACCTCATGAACCTGGGGGGTAAACGCTGAATCAGTAGACAGGGGGAGAGGTGGGTGGGAAACAGAGGTGTCTTTACAGACCAGGAGCTCTTCTTGCGCTTGAGAGTCCTCTTCAGGAAGCACAGCAGAAACGGGCAGGGTAACGGGTGGGCAGGACTGCACAGGATGGGCAGGCTTCAGACAGCGAGTAAGACACGGCTCGCCCCACTGGAGAACTTCACCTGTTTTCCAATCTAGAGATGGATTGTGATGCTGGAACCACGGTAGGCCAAGCAGGACTGAAGCAGAAGCATTAGGCAAAACGTAGAACGAGATGTCCTCTTGGTGGGAACTTCCAGTTCGCAGAGACAGAGGTTTGGTACGGTAGCGCACTGGTTCTTTCAGGATCTCCCCATTGATGGAGGAGAAATGCAACAGTTTATCCAGACAGGAGACAGGCAGGCAATACTTGTCAAGCAACGACGGGTGGATAAAGTTCTCAGACGAACCAGAGTCCAACAAAGCAGAAGCTTGGATTTTAGTACTGGAACCATAACAGAGAGTGACCGGGGTGGTCAGACGAGGAGCAGAGGCATCTTTATTCAGGGACGCTTCACCCACAACACCATGGCATTGAGGTTTCCGGGGCGCAGCAGGGCGGGCTGGGCAGTTCTTTAGATAGTGCTTGGGACTGCCACAGTATAGACACAGGTTCAGACTGCGCCGGCGAGTGCGTTCCTCCAGGCTTAGTTGGGCATGATTCACCTCCATAGGAACATCTTGTGGGAACGCAGGTGCCTGGCTAGGTAGACTTGGGGGTGCAGGTACACGGTGAGGCGAAGGCTTGCGAGGACGGAAGGGCGGTGACTGCTGGCAAAGCTCTAGCTCTCTTTCAGACCAACAGATGTCGATTTTCGTAGCTAGAGCAATAAGGTCATCCAAGTTACTTGGTAGGTCATGACCAGCCAGTTCATCCTTGATATGCCCAGCGAGGTCCCCCAGAAGGCTGCAACAAGGGCCTCGTTGTTCCAGGCAAGTTCAGAAGCCAGGGTACGAAACCGGATGGCATACTGGCCCACAGTGGATTCACCTTGGCAGGAACGTAGCAGAGCAGATGCCACGGAGGTATTGCGCCCAGATTGTTCAAAAATTTTCCGGAAGGCGACCAGAAATTCTTGGATGTCCCCTGTCAGCGGATCCCCTCTCTCCCAGATGGATGAGGCCCAGGCCAAGTCTTCACCTTAAAGCAGGCTGATGATAAACGCCACCTTGGCTCTATCGGTTGGAAACTGGTGTGCCAGGACCTCGAAGTGTATGGTACACTGGTTGATGAATCCGCGACATGTCAGGGGGTCCCCGTCGTAACGGGCAGGCAGAGGTAGGTGCAGGCTGGGACTGAACATGGCAGCAGGCGACGAAACCACAGCAGGTGGTGGAGCTGGCGTACATGCAACTTCATCCAGACGTGCGGTAACTGTCTGTAGCTTCTGGAAGAGTTGCTCCAGGTGCGTGCCATGACGGTTAATTACAGCTACCAGGTCAGGTAGAGTCACTCCGGCGGGATCCATTTCGTATACTCAGTTCGTACTGTCATGTTTACTGGCCGCAAAGCCAGAAACGCCCAGGTAGAGGGGATCCTCAGGGCCCACCGCGGGCAGAGATGGCAGTACTCGCGGCGGGTAGTCGAAGTGCAGGACACAGGTGACGGATAAACAGATGCAGTAGCTGTTTAATGGAAGCACAGTCCCAGGGTGATAACAGATTACACAGCAGGAATAGCTGACTGATGCAGCGACAGGAGTTCAGCAGGTATAAGGTGCGCTGGACAGCGCCGAGTAATGCAGACGTTTAGACAGAAGCTTAGCAGACACTCTGGAAACCAGGGGGTTAACAAGGCAGCAGCTTAGCAGCAGAGGTCTAGCTCTAATGAAGAACATCAACGAACTGACCCAGAGTCCAGGGAGGAAGTTCCTTATGAAGGAAAGGGTCAGAGGTCACAGGCAGGAAGCAGGAGCACTGTGTGTATAAACGTCCGCAGGCTGCCGCGCGCGCCCTATGGGGTGCACACACACTGGGGAAGCCACAGTGGATGGACACGCGTGGAAGCAGGGCCAGGTGAGTAACGCTGAGCAGAAGCAGGTGCCGAGCAAACTGACACCGCCACTGTAAGCCCCACACAGGGAGCCACAGCGGACCCAGACACAGGGGCACGGACACGACCGCGGTCCAAGGCACGGGCCGCGGCGCGATCCGTGACAGTCGCTTCCTGTTCCTACTTTGTCAAGAGCACCGAGCTTCTTGACCTATTCGCCGGTACAATGGGTATCCTCAGCCCTTTAGGAACTATGCTGTTCTTAATGTAGTTCTCCAGAGATTTAAGTTCCCAGCCTGACTTAATATGAGATTTGTAAGCCTGATTCAGTTCTTTAAATATCGTATTCAATGATGGTGTATTTTGATACTTACAGGAGAATTCTCTATCTGAGAATACCCCCTCTACATCCATTAACCATCTGTTGACGTCACTAGAGCCCGACAGAAAATTCGCCATATCCAATGGGACTAAATCAAAGATAAAAATAACTGACCTCTGGTCCAAAAGACTTATAACAATTCAAACAACAATAACCTCAAGGCAGTCCGCCTATAGCAAGGCCTCTTTCCTGAGACTATCGTGACAACTCGTCCAGAAGTCTAGAAAAAACAAACATTGCAAAAAGTTGTCTACCTATCTATTAAAACTAACCTTTATTAATATTACACTAAAAATGTGCCACAAAATATGGCCTCAAAAATTCTAATCACCAAGCTTACCTATATAGACGCGGAGTGACCGTCCCGATAAGGACGACCCCGCCAATCCCTAACCTGATAAACTAACCACTATCTAAAAGTAACTAAATCTACTACAGTGAACTAAATACCCCCAAAAGTGTAACATAAACTAAACACTAAATTATAAATACCTATACAAAAATATCTCAATATAATGATGCAATATTCAGGTCCCAATAATGTACCTAAGAGTATCTATTCCGGATATATATACTACTAATACTACGCGTTTCCCCCTTGTTCAAAATAAATAGGGTTCATCAGGGACTTATCGTTGGACAAAACACCCTTCATTAATAATATATTCATTCTATATTTATCATGGACCGTGTGATAATCTCAATATAGCTATGCCTGGTATTACAATTTAATCCCATTTGTTTAAGTAGGACCAAGTTGTTGTGGCTATAATGCCACGAACATTTGCTACTAAACATACTAAGCTTGGCTAGGAAAATGATGTAGGTTACAAGGAGCTCACCAGAATGTAAATTAAAGTGTATATGTATATATATATATATATATATATATATATATATATATATATATATATATATGGGACATAGTATACAGCAGAGCAACATAGCACATTAAAACAGATGAGTGGCAGAGGTTAGTAAAGTTGGACCCTCACTAATATATAATTGATGGTCTAACCTAAGGAAAAGACATCAATTTTAAGTAGGGCCAAGTTGTTGTGGCTATAACGCCAGGAACATTTGCTACTAAACATACCAAGCTTGGCTAGGAAAATGATGTAGGTTACAAGGAGCTCACCAGAATGCCATGGCCCCATCCAGACAAGTGATCAGTGTGGGTGCTAGCATTCAGATTAACATTTATCTATTATTGACGGAAGATCCCAAAGGATAGGCCAGTCATCAGTTTTAAAGGTTACAGTTACATAGTTAGTAATGATGCAGACTTTGGAACCCATAAAGCAAGAAACAATCTGCCTTAAAGGAATATGCTTTTAGGGCTACATAAGTATTAATATTATTTAGTAGTAAATGGTTATCTAAGCCTTTCTTTAAACCCTCAACTGTTTCTGCTGTGACCAGCTCCTCAGGCAGGCTATTCCACATATAACCCTTTAATTAAAAGTTACAGGTATGTTCTTCATTTTTTCTTGGGAAGTTCTTCAACATTATATTTTCTTGCACCGGCTATGAGCAGCATCTTGTGTAACCTATGACCAAAGCTTCTTATAATATCTCAGGAGAACATCCACTACTGCACATTTAACAGTATGGTGTGAATTTTCTTATTGGCCACCCAAAAAAGTCAGAACAGTAAATTGAATTCTTAGCAGGGAAGACAATCATCAGAAGTTTATTTCCTGATTCACTTGGCAGCTAAAGAGAGCTTTAGCTATTTATGTGATGGCAGTGAGTCACCCCAACAACAGTGCTGTCACATGGAAACAGGGGGGAATGAGTTGAAGAGTCACACTGTATTTTACCTAAAGAAGAAAAAACATAAAAATGTTACAGAGTATCACACTAACCCCTTATGTGTAATTCAGTAAACATATCATGTATCCCTGTGTCATTACTTTGAACTAAAAGTGTCAGTGTATCTTTGTCCTGCCACCCCAATTGTCTTTGTTCTTTACCCAAAGTTTCTTTGTTCTTTACTCCAAGGGTCAATGTGCTGCTCTTCTTTCCTCATGTGTCCTTGTCGGGTTCATTTACTGTCTTGGCTCTGGCACATCAAGATGAGTGGCCCGCTCCTTCAGACTAAATCCGCAAAATGTTATTACTTATATACATGCAAGCCATGGGGTGTTCAGGACCTTAATTAAAACACTGATGATGGTGGTGATGATAATAATAATAACAGTTATAAAAAGTAACATGTTGTAATAATAATTACAACAATAAGGAGAATTATACATTTTCCCCTTGGAGACACAACAATTTTTTTTCTTTGTTTTTAATTTCTTTCATCTGCACTTTGGAAGAGTAATGACTTTTTCATTGTTCTGTTGACATGAGGACTTAGGGAGGCATATAGGAATTTGCCTTCGCTATTTTTTTGCCGTATATTGCCGGTTCTATAGATGTATGAACAGGTATATGGCCAAACTTGGCACAGTGTGCGCCTGATGACACATTTTAATGTGTTTGGTGCATAACACTTTCATTTATACTGTCATATATGCACTCAACTGATATGTCTGCGCCAAGTTACAAAATTGAGGCATGCAAATTCATAGATGTCGCCCTATTTTTGCAGGACGAGTTGTATTTTTTATTAGTACCGTTTAACCTAATATAAAATGTATTGATAAAATATAATGGTTGAGGTGGGTGATTTTGTTGTACAACATTTAATGTGCAGTAAAAATGACACGTTATATTTTTTTATTCAGATCAGTACGATAACCAAATTTAGTTTTTTTTTATAATTTTGTTTTAAAAGTAAAAACATTTTTAAAAATTAGCTTCCTTCCCCATATTTTGACACTTTTTTGTGGGTCAAACTGAAGTTTTTGTTTGTACCATTTTGGGGTTCATATGATTTTTATGGATGCAGCAATACTAATTATTTTTTTACTGTTTCTTTTTTTTGTCTGATAAACGAGGAAAGGTTTTTTCTAATATTTTTTTATCACTTTTAATCCTCACAGAGGGCTTGCTTGCTTCATCCTTTATACTGATACATGGTGGTAAATTGGTAAATTACCAAATTGATACAAACTGCTTCCTGTGCCATAATGATAGTCCTAAATGGCACCCCATGATTGTGTCACAGATTGTGTAGAAGCAATTAGGTCAAAATGAGAACTCTCTCTTTAACCTCTTAAATGCTGAAATCCCTACAACCTGAGGAGTTAAGTAATCTCTGATCATGAACTCTGATGGTAGGTGTCAGCTACAGCACCCACAGGATATGGAGCAGGCAATATTGCTTTAGCACACACTTACCA
The DNA here is from genome assembly GCA_025379985.1 of Phyllomedusa bahiana. Taxonomy (NCBI): domain Eukaryota; kingdom Metazoa; phylum Chordata; class Amphibia; order Anura; family Hylidae; genus Phyllomedusa; species Phyllomedusa bahiana. The sequence continues at coordinate 44,869 of JAODAL010001238.1, read as the reverse complement.
TGCTTATGTCTCTAAGGGATCGAAATACACCAACCCTTTAAAGGGATTGTCTCACTACATTGCTTCAACTTACTTCAGTCCTGTTTTCTTGGTTTCACATTGAATTCAGGGGCGTGTTTACTGGGCTTCCACTAGGCTGCAGTAGAAGCCAGGCTGTAGCTATAGCAACCAATGCTGGCACCATATCAGGATAGATCAAACAGGTCTGTAGCTATAGTGACCTGAGGAGCTGATGCAGCCCAAACAACAGGGGATATTTCAGAATAGGTAGGAAACTGTTAATGGACACGTATTGCCAATGGACTTGTTTTTGCAATAACTTTAACAGAAAAAGCAATTCTTGTAGTGAGACAACCCCTTTAGCCCCGGCGCTTAACCCTTAGATTGCCGTGGTTTGTGATCGCGGCATAACCAAACGGCATTGCCCTGCTCCATTGGGTGATCAGGACTTTTGAAATGCAAGGAGGCAAAACCTACAAAATGAAGCTGGTCATTAAGGCCTTTTCAGGCCTGGTGCTTAAAGGGCATGTATCGCTTCTTCAGTTCATGTGTTTCATTGTGCTCTCAGCTTCTCAGCTCTACAAATTCAGGGGCGTTTCTTCCTCTCCTAGCTGGGTGTTTCTTAACTGAAGGGGGATGACATCATCGCCCCCTTCCCTGTTCATGCTCGCTCCCGTGTTCCCTCCTCCCCTTCCCACTCCCCACCCCGAGTCCACATGTCACTGTGTCATTCTCCCAATGCAGTCTTATTTTGTAAGTATGTTTACATAACACAGGCTTGCATTCAGTCTGGACAATCTTCTATGAACTCAGAGCACTGATCTCTTCTCCTCTCACAGCTGGAGATTTGTTACAATTGAATCCAGTCTTCTATGAACTCCTCCAGAGCAGCACAGATCTCCCTTCTATGTTTACACGCAGGAGCATTTAGGCATCGAGGCACAATTCTGCTGTTTTCTGATCGTAAAAGCCCTGCAGTATTATTGTGTTTCTTCTGGCTGTGCAGAGTGAAATTGCTGTTGGTCCCTTACTTTGAGGGAGAGAGGCAGCCTAATGCTCCTTCTATGTTTGCATTACCGACACACAATTCTGCTGTTTACTGATTGTAGAAGCAGGTGCATTGCCTCTGTGTTTTTTATGGCTGTGCAGAGTGAAATTGTGCCTTTCCCTTACTTTGAGTGAGAGAGGCAGGAATGCTCGCTGCTCCCGTGAATACGACCGGGGCCAGACTGAATGTAAATTAGTAGAGCCGGTAGCCAATGACATGAAAGGAGGTGGAATCCGACCGCCACTGGGGAACAGTGTTTACAGAAAACGAAGATAAGGGAGACTGTGAAAACAAGACAGCTTTGCTAATGACATCCAATTGCAAAGTTGCTTGTTTTCACTGTCCCCTTATTCTGAAGACAATTTGATGAAATGATACAACCCCTTTAAGGATATTCTCTATATAAAGGGCTTCTACTCTTTATCATGACTTTGTTATTTATTTCCTACACCAAAATATTTTCTACACTGTGCTATTGTTGGAGATGGATCCACCTGACAATAGCTCAATTGTTTGTTTGTTTTCAGAACCCCCCCATCTTTGATGGGAATTACGGTTTCTAATCTGCTACTGTATTTTCACTATATGATTCTGCTGGAGTGCAAATAGCAGCTCAGCTTGGGGGTCAGAGCTTTGTTCTCATATATCATTATATGGCACAAGGTATCATTATCTGATATGTACCACCAGGAACTCATTCTCTGCTGTGTACTTTAGCAGACAACAACAGGAATGGAGCATCAGGAGCAATACACCAAATAGCAATGTATAGAGAAAGTATCCACTCCATCAGTTCAGGAAGTCAATTATTCCTTCCTAGCTGTTTAGACGACTCATCATGGAAGCCGTGCCAAATAGTTAAGTGTCACACGTGTAACATTTTGTCAATCAAATATTGATGTCTGTGCCTTTTTTACTCAGTGCTAGACCCGGTTTGTGATTATACTTGAAATTGAATTTGAACTGGTAATTTTAATTGATTTTTTATGCACCAAGAAGACAAACAACATTTACAGGCTAGAATCCCCAAATCCTGAAACAGGAACACATAACTAGGTTGCAATCACACCACAAAACAGTACTGTTTCACATAGGAACTAATGTAAAGAAAAGACCAGCAAATTAAATCAAATTGTAACATATAGAAATAATATGTAAATTAGACAATATCAGAGTCATTTAAATGTCTTTTTTTGTGCTTGTCAGCCAGATTCACATATAAAGTAAGGTCTACAAAGTAATTGAATTTTGTTGTCAAATGTGGTAGATGTCCTTACACCAGGTGGCTTTAGGGAAAAAGTGAACTAGCTAGATAAGGGGTCAAACTCAAATACAAAATAGGCCAAAATTAAAAACTTGGACAAAGTCACGGGCCAACCTTGATATTAACTAAAAAAAAATGTCTACAATGATCTAGTTGGAATCACTGCCACACTTTTAACCCTGTGTTTTCTTTGTGGATTGTAGTAGCAGCTCCAGAAAGCTCCATTCATGTGAGCTTGCCTGAAGGAAGCTTTGCAGAAGCTCCAGATACAGGATATTGGCTTCTAGCTCCCAGAACCTTTCTTCTGGCAAAAATCCCTTCCAGTCCACAAGAAAGTATCGTCTCCCCCTAATCATTTTCATAGCTAGAATCTGTTTTACAGCAAAGACGTCGGTGGTATCTGCTTAAGGAGGCAGAGAGATAACTTTTTGAGAGAAACTATTAAGGACTACCGATAGAGATGGACGAATCGATTCTAACAAAGTGGAATTCGTCTAGAATTTCAGGAAAACTTCGGTTCGGAACGAAGTCGAAGTTTGGGGTACTTCGGGTGAACGAAGTGTGCTTTTGATTGATAAAATGGCTGCGAGCACATGGCGCTACATGGGGCAAAGCACTCTGGGAGGAAGAAGGGCATAGCCTGCATGACATGTGCAGAGGTGAAGCCAATCAGAGACCGGCAGGATTCTGTGACGTCACCGCACTATATAAGTCCGGGCGCGACGCCGGGAGCTCACACTCCACTCACTGTGCTCATAAGGGAAGGTGCTGCCGCGGCTGATAGCTCTTACAGAAGAATTGATTTTTATACAGCGATTTTTGTGGGGTGTGTCAGCTTGTCTCAGAGACTGCTTCTCTTAATGTTCTATTTCTAATTTTTTGGGGGTATTGGATCTGAAATCCAGTGTGCGTCCACTGCAGCTGCATATACATTCAATATCCAAGTGGGATCTAAGCCCGTTCTGTTGTATTCATTTAAAGAAACAGCGTTTTTACAATAACAAATACCACTTCATTTTTGGCTGCTCAATTCTATTGCGCAATTTACATCCAGGGGGTTTAAATTTAAACGTTGTTTTGCTGGTGTGCTGCCCCCAAAAAAATTTCTTTTTCAACGCCAAAATATAAAAAATTTTTCCTGTAGCCTAATTCAAAAGCAAAGGTTAATTACAACGGGATCTCTTGTTGTGTGGCGTGGGAAAAACACGAAAATTGTAACACCTACAAAGCTTTTTTTGTGGGGCTAAATTCTTTGGCCAATTTTAAAATTCCGGGGGTTTAAATTTTAAGCATTTTTTTTTGCTGGTGTGCTGATCCCAAAAAACCCGTCTTTTTCAACGCCCAAAAATATAAAAAATTTTTTTCCCTGTACCTAATTCAAACCCAAAGGTTTAAAATTTAACAACTGTACTCTTGTTGTGGGCCCGAAAGAAAACACGCAATTGTAACACGCTACAAAGCTACTATTTTGGGGTGCGGCTAAATTTCTTTGGCCCCAATTTACTTTCCGGGGGTTTTAAAATTAAGCTTTTGTTTTGCGGGTGTCCCGGCCCCCAAAAGAAAACATCTTTTTAAAACCCCCCAAAAATTTTAAAAATTTTTCCTTAGCCTAAATTCAAAAAGAAAAGGTTAATTAAAAAACTGTATCTTTTTTGGTGTTTGGCGTAGAAAAACCGCAATTGTAACACGCTACAAAGTATATTTAGTAAAACACACAGTTTTTTTAAAACGACACAAAACAAGAAAATTTTTTCCCGGGCCCAAATTTTGGGGGAGCGCATTTTTACCAAAGGGTTACCCAAGTTGTTACTGGGTTTTTTGGGGAGTAAAAAAACGGGGTGTAAATTATCATATACGTATCTTCATCAAAAACCCAGGGTCTGTACATTTTAGAACAAACAGTATGTCAGACAGAAAAGGGGGGGGCTTCCCACCTTGCGAGGGGCCCAAGTGGCACAAAAATTGGGGGCCCCAAGGCCCGCAGAACAGCAAGGGGATTTTGCACCCGGGGGTCACCCGGTTTAAGGCCACAACTGCTGCTGTCATCTAGGGGCCCGGGTTGTGTTGTTAGAAACCCCAAAGGGGTTCCCTTGATTTTTTGGGACTGGGTCATCCTTTTTCCCAGAGAATCTGAAACCCCAGCCAAAGGTCGGGGGGAAACCCTCAGACAAAACCCAATTGGTTGGCTGGCCCGGGAAAGGGGTTTTGTCAGGGGCCCCCTCCCCTGCCTAAACCCCACCCCTGTCCCATCCGGTTCCCTCAGCCAGAGATCTACTTTGTGGTCTGGGCTCACGCCCCCTTTTATAGCGGGGAAATGAAAAATTTTGAGGAGGGGAAAGGTCAGCGCTACTTGGCAGCAAAAGGAAAGGGGGGAAAAATATCCCCTGTTTCCCTTGCAGTAGGCGGCCAAAGTTAGATGGGGAGAGTGGCAGGGGAAAGGGTCATTTTTGTGAGAGGGCACCCTCGGCATACCAAGCCCGGTGATGAGGACAGCGGGTTAAAGTTTAAAACACAAATAGATGATGATGTAGCCGACCGCATTGGGACCCGGGTGGGGAAAGGGTTTTACATCGTCAGGAAAAAGAGGGGGGGTCAGTTTGGCGCGTCAGGCACCCCAGCGCAGCCAGAAAAGGGGGGTGTGTGGCCGTGATTTCGCAGGTTACAGCAGTGTGAGGTCGGGGCCCAAAGGGCGGCCACGGGGTAAAAAAACCCGCTTCGCAGGTCCAAAAAGTACCCAACCCCCAGGGGCCTCAGGAGGCAGCGGGGGGCCGGGGTAGTCACTCGTGGGGGAGGGGTTGGGGTTTTTGTCCTTTCTTTGTTTAAGACACCGGGGAGTGAATAGGGGTATATGTAGAATTTTGGGGGCAGAAAGTAAAGGGCGGGGGCCAGGAGCTAACTTTTGGCACCAGGGCCCTGGTCAAAAACATGCAGGTCCCTTTCCGGTGGCCTGGGAAAAAGGGTGGCTCAGAGGTAGTGGCCCATCCTGCTGCCGCGCAACACCCAAGCAGACGCAGGCCCAGTGGCAGGGCATCCCAATTGCACCCGTAAAGGGGCCCCAAACCCTCTGCAGAAGGGAGCTGTTTCTCTTTGCCATCTTTCCCCCGGGGCCCAGATGCTCCTGCTCCTCGCTACTCATGGCGCAGAAAATTTTCGTTCAGGAGGCGTTTTGAAAGAGAAACGTATGCGCCCAAACCCAAATCTAAGGGGGGCAGGCTGCCCGTGCCCCTTTGCCCAAAAGTTTTTTGGTACTCAGCCCCTCCCTTTCCAAATGGTGGACTCTGCCCCGTTCAGAAAAATAATGGTTTGGGTGCCGGCCCGAAAAGGGGAGAGACCAAAGCCTTTAATTTTTTTTCCCAAAAAAAGGCGATTTAACCAGACTTCATAAATATGTAAAAACAAAAGGGGTGGGTCAGTCCTTGAGCTTACCCGGTTTTTTCCCAAGGTGCACGGCAGCGTGGACTTTGGGAAAGCTTTTAATACGTCGGGGCCCAGAAACCATGTTTTTTTACGGCCCAGGGGGTGAATGTGCCTTCCTGCCCACCCACACCAAAAAATTGGACAGGAGACGTGTTTTTCTCCTCCACGTTGTAAAAATGCTGAAACCCCTGCGCCAATTTTCCGCCCCCCTCCTCCTCCACCACCCCCCACAATTCAGCCCCCCAAAAGTACTGCTCCATCATCCCACATGGGGTAGGGCACAGGGGGTTGTCACGCAGTTTACACCTGGCTTGCCTGGGCAAACCCGAAGTCCACAGGGGGGGAAACTGCTCCGGGGTTCATGCAGCAAGAAATCGATGTTTTGGTTTTCTCCGGCCAACTCCCAAATGGAAACCCAGGGTTTGGAAGACAATGGGGGGAAAATGGTGTCTGCCCCTGAACCGAGGGGGATGGCCCATGCGCCCTGCTTTGGGCCCACGTTTTCAATTGGTTTTTGAAAAGGTTCCTGAAGTTTTCCCACCGATTTTCCCAGAACATTCAAAAAATTTGGCGGGAAAACTGTTGCATGCACTTTATCCATTCTTTTAAAAAAAGCCAGGAAACCCCCCCTCGAGTTGCAGCGGCAGAAGGCCTCCCCTAACACACCTGATTTTGGCGATTTTCCCCCCGCTGGAATTCCAGCCTGCACATGTTGGACCGATGTATGAACAGAGGGAAAAGGGCCAAATTTAAAGATTTTTTGATGATCCAGGCGACAGAAGTATCCCCTTTTGAAAATTTGTGTCAGCCAGTGGCTTCTCATGCGTGACACCTGCCGTTTGATGAAAGGGCCCTTCGAAAGGGGGGGACGTTTTTTGTCAAGGGCGCCAGGACCCAGGGATGAATAACATCTTCCATGCTTATGTCCCCGGAACAGATGCCCGAAAAAATTTGTCTGGGCGGGGACTGGGACTTTGGGGACTACTTTTCGTGGCACATGAGTCCGGGGGGGACTGGGGAAATTGGGGGGAGGAGGAAAGGGGGACATTGGAGGGAAGATTGTCTGGTGAAATGAGTGGTTTTCTACCCAGGTGACAAAAAGAGGAGGAGCAGGAGCAGTGGAGGAGGGGGGATGGAGGGGAGGAAAACGAGGCCCGAAGACCCCCCAAACCCAGTGGCCCGTATCCCTGGAAAAAAGGAAAGGGAGGGGCCCCCTCGGAGTACTTGTTTCAGATGGCCCGCCCGCATGCTTATTTGCCTGGCTAAATGACAGCCCCAAAAGTCAGCATCCGGCCAAAGGGGTGACTTCTGGCCTCCCAAACCCATTTGGACCCTCGTACCCGGGCCAAAAAGGGGCCTTTTTTCCCCCCGGGTATTGGAGGGAAAACAAAAATAAATACTAAGGGGGAAAACCTCCGAATTTAGTTGGCCCGTTGCCTATGTGCCGGGGATCGTCCCCCCTCTGACAGGTATGAACCCGGGGGGGGGTTTCCCCAGCGCTCACGTACTTCCCGGGCCCCGGGGTGCTGGGGGAAGGTGGGGGGGGGGGGAAAGGGGCAGTACCCGCTCCATCAGTAGTAACCCCAAGTCTGGAGTCACTGAGAGCAGCTTCCTTCCCCCCGCCCAGTGAGGGGGCAGTCGCCGGGAGGGGGAAAAACCCGCAGCAGGTTTTGGAGCAGTCCCCGTTTCCCAAAAGGTTGGGCCTACTTTGGAGCACTCTGCCACCTTTAGTTAAAAAAGATCCCCCTGGACTATGGGCGCCAAAATGGATGGGGTGGCCGCAACTTTCCGAGTTTGCAAGTGGAGAAGCTGTCCCCGCCCGACCCGTTGTGTGGGATTTAGAGTGGGGGGTTCAGTGCGGTTTGGGGGGCCCTCGTTCCCGGAGAACCCGGGGTTTTCCACCCGGAAATGTGGAAAAACTGACCTTTGTCCAAAATGAATTTAGGCCCTGGATCGGCCAGGATTTTCAACACCCAATTTCCTTAGGCGTCAGGGCTGGGTTCAAAATACCTGCCATCAGCCAATTTTTCTGATGCCGGCCCCCCGCCCGGGTGCCACCATCCCGCTGACCGTTTCTCCTTCTGCCCCACACCATCTTTACCAGGGACTGGTTTTTGCCACCCACCTCAACACTCTGTCATTTTTGCCACTCTATTTACTTCATGCTGCTGGGTGCTGTTGCTGTTTTCCGTGAAAAACCACACTTGGTCAAATTTTGCCACTTTTCTGACCCCCATGTGCTGCTGGGGGCTGCTGCCAGTCCTCCCCATGTGTCATTTGTGCCACTGCCTGACCTATGCTGCTGCCGCCGTGACCTCCGTCTCAGTTTAAATTTTGCCATCTGTGGCTTTTTCCCCCTGTTTTGCCACCCCCCAAAAAATGTCCCTTGTTGGCCCCAAAAAACCGATCTCATTTCGCTGCTGTTGTGACCTCCAAAACTGTTTTTGATTGTGCCACTCTTTTGGCCCCCAAAAATGTTTTGCCGCCTCCCGAATGTCATTTTGCCACTCCTGATTCATGATTTCTGTGTCGTGACCCCCCAAATGTATTTATTGTGCCCCTCTGTGGCCCAAAACTGTTTTTGGCCCCCTCCAGAATGTCATTGTGCCCTGCCCGGATCTATTTTCTGCTTTCCCCCGTGACCTCCACCCTGTGTGATTGTTCCACTCTGTGGCCTAAAACTGTTTTGCCGCCCCCCAGAATGTTTATTGTGCCACTGCCCGTTTTCATGTGCTGCGTCGTGACCCCCACACTGTTTTTCATTGCGCCACTCTGTGGCCCCCCAATACTGTTTTGCCGCCCCCAGAAGTCATTGTGCCCCCTGCCTGATCCATGGGTGCTTTTGTCGTTGACCTCCACACTGTATTCCCTTGTGCCACTCTGTGGCCAATTTTGTTTTTCCGCCTCCAGAATGTCATTGTGCCAATGCCTGACCTCTACTGCTTTCCGCCCCTGACTCCGCTTCTCAGTCATTGTGCCCCCTGTGGTTCTTGTGTTTTTGCCCCCTCCGAATTTTTCATTGTGCCAAATGCCTTTACCTCATGTGCTGGTGGCTGCCCCCCGTCACCTCCAAAAACTCTGTTTACTAAAAAGTTGCCCCTGGGGCTCTCAGCTTGTTTTTTTCCCGCTTTCGCTGGGCATGACTTTATTTAGGCTACATTCCCGCTTGAGTTTTTTGGTCAGTTTTGCCCTCTTAAGTGCCCAGGAGAATTTTATAGTGAAGCGATTCTAAGAGCGGCGGCAGTCATCTGCGTGTCATACTAAAACACAACATTGTATGAAGACCAAACCAAGCTCCCTCTGCATATTTAAGCATGGCACAACATTCTACAGCACCCTGCAGGCTCTGTGCAGCCTGGAAATAGCTGCTTTTTAACGCGATTCGTGCCGAAGTAATTCGGAACGAAACGAATTTTGTCGGAAAATTCGGCGAAGTGACCGAATCAAATTTTTGAGAAATTCGCCCATCTCTAACTACCGACTTCAGAAGGGAGATATGGAAGGAGTTTCGGATGTACACCGTGGGAGGGAGACGGAGCTTATAGGCAACAGGGTTAATTTGATGAATGGCATTGCAATGTGAGTCCAAGGACTATTCTGAATAGGCGAGGAATGCAGCTGGCCTGCCGGCTCGAGGCCGGGCGACTTATTGTAGGCACAGGTGGCACAAGATTCCACAAAGTCTTTGACGTCTTTAACAAGATCTGACCACCAGTAATAACAAAAAATAAATAGACAAATTTACGTACCCCGGGATGCCCGGCCACCAGTGAACAATGTCCCCATTTCAGAATCCTCTTCCTGAGCACCGAACGCACATAGGACTTTCTGGGGGAACATGATGGAGGTCTACAGGAGCTGTGGAAATCAAGCGTTTAGGAGGAATGATGTGCCGAGAAGCCGCTGTCATACCCTGTGAGTGATGATAATGATGTTGCTGTGCTGGAGGGTGTTGCTGGGTGTTGTAGTGCAACTTTGAGGCTCACCTTCTGCAACCTTTCTGTCACGGTGGGGTATCTCCTCTCAGCATATACACAAGGGAACTTCTTTAAATAAAATTTCTTTACACAATAATGGTGCAAATAGATTAAAATTTGACTTCTGGGATTAATTTTATACAGTTCGACACAGGTATATAAGGTCTTGAGTAAATGCAGGCTCGATCAGACTCCTTAGTTTCAGAGGGGGGGTTTTACCGTGGTTATTTGGGGGATTTGGCCTTACCCAGAAAAGAAAAAAGGGAAGTAGACGGGCCCCTTGTCCGGGGACTTGCGGTTTTTTTTACCTTTTAAGGTGTGTGGGGAAATGGTTTTAAAGTTACTTGAAAAATTTGAAAGAATTTGGGACGCTGTTAACGCTCATGCAGCAGGGGATACCCCATTGGACACATGACTTGTAAGCCCCGGAAAAAATTTAGCGGTGATTGGGAGACCCTTTTAAACTTCCCCAAATCCGGAAAGCAGGCACTACTAAGTACAGAGAATGTCCTATGAGAAAAATTTGGGGCCCAAGCATCAACCCTTAAGCTGCCGGGGAACAGGTTAGGGGACAAAAACCTCGGGCCCTGACAGGATTTCTGAGGTTGATGCAGGGAGGTTAGATGGGGGACTCGGGCCCCAACCCAGGACTCCCAAAATGACCAACTGTCGAACCCAACAGCCTTTGGGGTTTGAGGGGGGGGGGCCCACCCTTTCCCGGGGCCAATCTTTTAAAAGCTGATGGGTTGCGGGGAAAAGAAGCTCTGATCAAGCTCAACACTTGTTTTACGGGACTTTGGGAATTAAACCAATCAAAAATCTCCTAGGGGGTTGTATGGAAATTTGTAAAACACCTTAAACCATTAGGGGGGTCAATTCCAAACAGAATATCACCCCAAATAAAATACAGAAATACATTGCTCATTAAAATACTAAAAGAGAGGCTTAAACTGGGATATAAAATGTAGGCCCCAAATTACCCTTTGTACGGGGGGTTCCCTGGGGGGCAACAACAAAACCTCTGATGCCTGAAAAAATACTGGATGGACCATTACATTCTTTCCCCTTTAACATAAAAAGGCTTTGGGGAGGGATGGCCTTGATATATTTCCCAGGGATTTCCCGGAGAAAGGGCCCTTAAAATTGCCCCCTTGGGGACCGTTCAGTGGGGAAATTGTTTGGGGCCAAAAACTTCCTTGTGATGGTCCCACTGTGTGATAAACCCCCCTGCAGGTTTTTGGTTTCCCCATCAAATTTCGACGGCATTGAAAATCTATTTGTGGAGCGGGGAATGATAAAGCTATGAGAAGTGCTGCATCATGACAGCCCAATTGTTGCCCCTTTTTGGGGGGATTTGCGGGACAATTGTTGGGACTGTGGGCGACCCCCCTGGGGGAACATTCAGATGCCCAAAACCCTTGAGGGGACCCTTGGGCCCGGATCTTTTTTTAAAAGATCACAGATAGTGGATCCACGACCCAAATCCCAAGTGATGATGTAAGCCAAACCAGGGAGGGGAGTCAAAGGGGCCATTGGTTTTCCCCAAAGAGCCTTGCAAGGCAGGAGGGGCTTGCGTGGGCAAAAGCCCCGGGGCCCTACCCCGGGTTGCAACTTCCCTGCAGTGGTGGCGAGGTGTAACGCAGTAAAAAATTTTTCCCCCCCCCTTAGCAGGTCCTAGTCAGGGGGACAGACAGGAAGGTTTAGGGCGGGAAACTCGTCAAGGGACGGGGGCAAGGAAAAATCTGGTACACATTTAAAAGACAACAACATGGGAAATGTTTTTTTCAGTAGGCAAAGGGCACTAAAAAATTGGCAAAAAAGTCAGGGAAAGCTTAGCAATAGAGGGTCAGAAACCCGGGAAATGACAAAAATTTTCCCCGGAAATCGGGCCCTTTAAATTTCAAACACCCCAAGGGGGGCCGACGAGAAAAGGGGGAAAAGGGCGCAGGGAAAAAACAAAGGCATTTCCCAAAGTTTTCCAGGGCCCTTTTAATTTTTGAAGAGTGAAGAGGTTTCTAGGGGGAAACCCTTGTAAAGTTTTTAGTAAAACCCCTATGCCCAAGGCGGGTTAAGGTTGTGCTAGAAAAAAAATTGGTGGCCTCAAAAAAAATTTTTGGACACTTTAAAACACATATTTGCCATACTACTTTGTTGAAGCTGTTTGTTTTTGGGATGGGGGTGTCCCAGAGCTTCAGAAAAAGTATATGTTTGGTTTTTGGTTTGGGGAGAGACCCTTATCCCTGCATTGAAGATTAGCATTTAGATTGTTTGGGACTACTTTTTATCCCACAAAGTGAGGGCATTTTAAAATTTTTGAAAAATATTGTATTTTTCTTTTCATGGGAAAACACTGATGTTAAAACCCACTTTAAACCAATGTAAAAAGGTTGTCAGTTACAGCTTTTTATAACTGAAAATTTTTGGGTGTGCCTTTGAAATAGAAAAAACACCAGCCATCAATTAGTGTTGGGGATTATTATCGAAAAAGGTTAAAAATGGGGCCCACAGTTTTTATGTTTAAAACAAATTTTTTTAGATCTTTGCGAAAATTTAGGTTAAAAATCTGTGGCATCATCTTTTAAAGATCGGGCCCATTTTCGGCGTTTCCTGTCATTTTGGGGGCCCAAAGAAAATTAGCTTACAGATAGGCGGGGGTGGAATGGGGTGTGGGGCCCGTCGGGGAATGGGATTGGCGGGAAAAAATCACATGCCCTCTTTTAAAAAATTTAAAACCCGCTTTTCCTGTTCAGCCTCAGTGTCTCCCCAGCTTCTAAAAAGCAGAAGTACTTTTTGCGCTTGCTTGTGTCCAAAAGCTCACCCGAAATTATTCTATTTCTTCACCAAAAATTTATATTAATTGATAAAACCCCAAAAGAAAATTAAAATTGGGAAAAATTTTTAAAAAAAATATTAACCCCCGGGCGAAAACAGACAAGTTTATAAAGAATACTGGATAAAGTTTACCAAAGGGCCCCTTTGTTAGACATTGCACTGAATAGCTTTATTATTAACAGTTTTTTTATTGAAAATTTTCCTGGGTATTGGGCAGCCTTGAACTTATAGAATACAATCTTTTCCCAGTAAAATGCAGGTCTCCTTTTTTGGTGCAAAACTCCACTTTTATTATCAAATATACATTTCAGATAGGTGTTTTATTTTTAAATTTTGCTCCCTTCCAAATTTTTTTTTTTATCCACCTTGACTTAAATTTTTTAAACCCGCAATTTTATTTGTCAAAACAGGGGGGAATTGGAAAGGTGCCAAAAAAAAATTTTGTATTATTCGAATACATTTAAAAGATAGTGTTTTTTGCTTTTGGGGCCTACGCCCTTTTTTCATTGGGGAAACTTGCCCCTTTTAAATTTGAATAAAGCAATTTTTTTGTCCAAAACCCCCGGGGGAATTGATAGGTGCCAAAAATTTCCTTTTTTTTTTCCCAAAACCCTTTCCCGATAAGTGTTTTTTCACTTTTTTCGCAGGGGCCCGCTTTGTTTAAGATTACTTTTTAAATTAAAATTTTAAACCCGAATTTTTTAAATCACCAAAGGTGAATTGATAGGTGCCCAAAAAAACCCCTTTTTTTATCCGAATACATTTCAAAAATACGTTTTTTTTTCACTTTGGCGAGGCCAGCTTTGTTGATAGATCTTACTTTGAAATTTAAAAATTTGGGTACGCAATTTTATAGTCCAAAAAGGTGAATTGATAGGTGCAAAAAATACCTTGTTTTTTCCGAATTTCCTTTTCAGATACCGTGTTTTTTATTTGGGCAGGGGCCCGCTTTGTTTATTGATTTTACCTTTTCAGTTTTATTTGGGAAACCAGGGAATTTTTTTTTTGATTTGAGGTTTTTAGAAAAAGCTTTGATTTGCGTCTTTTTGTCTTTTAGTCTTTTTGAAGTATTGCAAATATTTTTGAAGTCCCTATTTATAATTTTTTGGGGTTTATGTAGCTGTGAGATACAGCAATAATCTTTGGGCCTTTGGAAAAAAGAAATGGGCCCCTTTAAAAAAAAAGGGAAATTTTCCCCCCACAAATTTTTAAAAAAGTGGGTGAGGAAATCATTTTTTAATTTTTTGGGTTATGCTGGGTTTGAAAAAGCAGCAATACTACAGGTCTTATTATAAAAAAATGTTGTTTTTAACAGACATTTATTCCCCTTTACAAATTTTTCCAAAGTGGGGCAAGGGTCATGCCCTTTTAATTTTTGGGGGGGCATTTTGCTTTGAAATGCAGTATCCCAAAAGGTCCATTATAAAAAATTTTTTGGGGTTTTAACAGACAAATTTTTTCTTCACAATTGTCCAAAAGTGGCTAAAGGGGAGGTGCCCCCCCGTCCCCCCCAAAAACCCCCGGAAAAGGGAGGACCTGTTAATGGACCCCATATTGCAAAATGACTTGTTTTTTTCAAAAATCTTTAAAAAAAGCATCAATCCCTGTATTGAGACAACCAAAATTTTAATTTCAATTTAAAAAAGAGAAAAAAAAGAAATGGTGGGATTCCTTTCCTATTTTTTTAAAAAAGTGTTTTTTAGAATTAAAAAATACTAATCACTTGAAAGTACAAAATAGTTGGTTAAAAAAAATTTCCCCTGAAATTTTTAAAAAAGGGAGGGACAGGAAAAATTGACCGAGTAGGTTATTCAGAGGGGGCTTGGGGATGGAGGAAGGACAGAGAACAAAAATACAGAGGGGCAAAATTTCCCCCAGGGAAGTTGAGTAAATAAGAAAAAGAAAAGCAAAAAAAAGGGGGGCCTGGGGGGAAAAAGGGCGTTAACCCCAGTATTTCCCAAATGAAGCCCCAATTGGTCCGCACTAAAACGGAGGGGGAAACGCCACCCCGGAAAAGGGACAGTATATGTCCAGTGAAACTAAAATGGTGGGTTTAAAGACCCCCTTTTTCCGGGGCCTTTTTAAAATTTTGGGGGCAGGCAAAGGGGTTTTGGGGGGAATTTCGGTCCGGGGCAAGGGTTTTAAAATGTCCCGTTAAAATAAAATGGGGGTAAAAGAATCCTTTTTTCCCGGGACTTTTAAATTTTGGGGTCAGCAGGTTTTGGGGGCATTTGGGCCCCGGACAGGTTAGGGTTTAATGTCCAGTTAACTAAAATTTGGGGGGTTTAAAGGGCTCCTTTTTCCGGGACTTTTTAATCTGGGGTCAAACGGTTTGGGGTCATGCTGTGGCCCCCCAAGGGATAGGGCAATTTTCCGTTAAATAAAATGGTGGTTGAAAGGAAACCTTTTTTTTGGCACTTTTGAATTGGGGTTTAAGCAGGTTTGGGGTCATGCTGTGGCCGGACAGGGTTAGTCAATGTCCAGTGAAACTAAAATGGGGGGTTGAAAGCTCCTTTTTCCGACTTTTTAACTGGGGCAGGGTTTGGGGTATGGGGCCCCCAAGGAAAGGGTATAGTCAATGTCCTTTTAAAAAAATGGGGGTTAAAAGACCCCTTTTTCCCCGGCCTTTTGAATCGGGGGGTCAGCGGTTTGGGGGGCTCATGCTGGGGCCCCAACAGTAGTAAATGTCCAGTTCAACTAAAATGGGGGTTGAAAGACCCCTTTTTTCCGGGGTTTTTTAAATTGGGGAGCTGGGGTTTGGGGACATGCGGTTTCCCGGGAAAGGATATTAATGCCAGTTCAAGTAAGAGAGGTTCAAATCATACCCCTTTGGCACTTTTTAATTTGGGGGTGATGCTTTTTAAAAGGGTCCCCGGGGTACAAGACGGGATAGTGAATGGGGGGTGATTTTTTTTCTGGGGCTTTTAAACCTAAGTGTTTTGCCTAAGATGTAGCAGGGACCATTTGACTTTTGGGGATGAAATTTTCCACTTTCCGCCCTTTTTGGGGATAAGAAGAAGGGTTGTTGTCTCCCTAGACTTTAATGGTCATCGCTCATAATGACCATCACTATCGATATCTTGTCGATGAGGGTCACCCCCTCGCCGATGCGATGGGTCAAGAATGCCAACATCCCAAAAATGTCAAAAACCGCGGAAACAAAAGTGAGAACACCCCGGTAAAAATGACAAATATCTAAAGGGCAAGGGGATGATTAGGCACTAGAGGCAGTTCAAAAGTTTTAAAGCAGGAAATGCGCCCGCTTTTTGACCTATTTACTGGGAAACATAGATTTAAACACTTTCCCGTTCCCAAAACAAAATTGGCCAAAAAAACCCACTTTTAACTTTGTCTACCGCCCAGCACAATGTATCAGTTTTGCCATTTTAATCATTTTAAAGTGAGAATGACTCAGAGGTTCAAAAAAAAACTGAAAAAAACGGTATCAACTGGCCATTCTCCATGGAGCCAGAATTTTTTCTAAACTGGACTTGCCTGGGGAGGGGTGGGTGGGGGTGGTGTGGTGGTGGTATATAATCTTGTTCAGATCCGTGAAGGCGATGAGTGGAAGCTTTTAATACCCGGGACAGGCGTTTCGTCTACCAGGTAATGCCCTTCAGTCTGTGCAATGCCCCGGCGGTCTTCCAGGAATTTCTAAACAAAATTTTCAGAGAGCTCCTATATTCTTGTGCATGTACCTGGATGATATCCTTGTCTTTTTGCCCGACCCAGAATCCCATCATACTCATGTGCCCCAGGTACTAAGACATTTAAGAAATAATTGTGACATGCCTCCAGAATGCCCCCACATCTCAGGCACATTACAAAGTGCCGCAGGCGTTGCATAATGTGCCTAATTTTGGAGTGCACCTGCACATACATAAAGGGAACTAGGCTGCGCCAGTTTTTGGGCTGAAAGGACACCAGAATACTGCCTCAGCCCCGTACATACCTGTTGCCCAAAGTGTCAACCATTTGAGAGGCTAGCATCATTTTAGAGCACTGTCTTAACTCTCTTATGCATAGAGTTCACTAGAGCTTCACAGGTTTCCACTAGAATCTTCTTCCACTCCTTCACCTTCCATTTGAGGATGCCCACAGATGCTTAATAGGGTTTAAGTCTAGAGAAATGCTTGGCCAGTCCAGCACCTTTACCCTCAATTTCTTTAGCAAGCCAGTGGTGGTTTTGGAGGTGTTTTTTGTATCGTTATTAAGTTGAAATACTACCCTGTGGTTCATTTTCCGAAGGAAGGGAATCATGCTCTGCTTCAGTATGTCACAGTACATGTAGGCTCTCATGGTTCCCTCAATGAACTGTAGCTCCTCACTGGTAGCTGGTAGCACTCATGCAGCCCCAAAACATGACACTCCCACCACCATGCTTGACTGTTGGAAAGACACACTTGTCTTTGTCCTTCTCAGCTGGTTGCCGTTACACACGCTTCACACCATCTGAACCAAATAACTTTATCTTGGTGTCATCAGACTACAGGACATGCTTCCAGTAATCCATATCCTTAGCCTGCTTGTCTTCAGCAAACTGCTTGCGAGCTTTCTTGTATATTATCTTTAGAAGAGGCTTTCTTCTAGGACAACAACCATGCAGGTCAGTTTGATGCAGTGTGCGGCATATGGCCTGAGCATGACAGACAGACTCTCCACCCCTTTAACCTCTGCGGCAATGCTGGCAGCACACATATGTCTATTTTGAAAAGATAATCTCTGAATATGACACTGAGCACGTGCACTCAACTTCTTTGGTCGATCATGGCAAGGCCTGTTCTGAGTGGAACACTCTTAGCCATCGCGCTGCAGCTCAGTTTCAGGCTGTTGGCAGTCTTTTTATAGCCTATGCCATCTTTAAATAGAGCAACAATTCTTTTTTTTCAGATCCTCAGACAGTTATTTGCCATGAGGTGACAACTTCCAGTATGAGAGTATGAAAGTGATAACACCAAATTTAACTCACCTGCTCCCCATTCTCACCTGAGACCTTGTAACATTAATGACTCACATGACACTGTGGAGAGAAAATGGCAAATTGGGCACAATTTGTCCATTTTCACTTAGAGGTGTGCTCACATTTGTTGAGCCGTTAAGACATTAATGATTGTGTGTTGAGTTATTTTGAAGGTACACCAAATTTACACTGTTAGGCTATGTTCACACGGCTATGATTGGGCCGCATTTCAGTCTGTATTTTGCGCCCCATACGTCCCAGTCATTACGGTAATCCACAGTTCTCATAGAGAACTATGGATTACATCTTCTCTCCCCGCTCGCACAATATGCCACGGGGGGAGATAAGTAAAATGTCAATTACTAGCGGCGAATACGCGCCGCTAGCAATAAATGTCTATGGGACCGGCGGGCTGCTGGCCGCCCCGCGCGAGCTCCCGAAGACCCGGCGTAATTGTGGGGCGTAATGAGGCTGTGTGAACATAGCCTTATACAAACTGTACACTAACTACTTTACCTTGTATCAAAGTGTCATATCTTCATGAAAAGATATAATACAATATTTGTACTTCTGCGTGATACTGTATACCCATGTATACAAATCTGCATACCTCATCCATCCACTCTGTAAACCTGTGAATTTATACCTGAATACAGATTGCACACCTGCATACACTACAGAAACACACTCTGTACAGAAAAATGCTATACACACTCGGCATACCCATATACTTAATGCATACCTGCATACACTATACACATTCTGTACACCTGTATACACAGACTGTGCACACTTCTGCCATACACTCTGCACACCTTTATACATACTACACACCTGCCAACACTAGTCACACACTCTGGTCACCTGTATAAACATTAGCCTCCTGTAGATACTCTTGACCCCAGGGCAAAGCTGAGTATGCACGTCCTACCCCTTAGACCAAACTCAATATCTCCTCTCCCCCAATTCCTTACTGCGGCCACCCACAATAAAGACACCAACCACTGACTTTGGATTAAATTGGCCACAGCAGCCGTTTTATTAACAAATACAACATAAATAAGTATAAATAACCAATATAAATATACTAGAAATTTTTAACCGGTATATAAATATATATATGTAACTATATACAACCACATACCAAAATATATCTATAATCCTTTGCCTTCCCCTTTATACAAAATATATCAAGATACAAAACCCCGGCCCAAATAAACCCAAAAGGGCCTTATCCCCCCACCAAAAACCCCAACCCAAACCCTTTTTTAACCCAACCACTCCAGTTCCCGGGGGCCGGGTTTCCTTGGACTTAAACCCGACCCAGGCCGTACCTCTGGTTTGGGGGGGCCCCAAATCCATACCCCTATGGCTCAGCCATTTTGCTCCCCGGGGGGGAAAAACACCCGGGAAAGAGTCCCCCTTCCCCGGGGTTTGGGCCCAAGTTCCCCAAAAACACTGAGGGAACCCCCTACTCCGAAGGACTCCCCCCCCACCACAAGGCCCCCAAAACCCGCCACGCGAAAAACCCCCACCAAACTAAGGGGCCCTCTCGATGCCCTTCCCCTGAAGGCTGGGGGCCCCCCCAAAGGGTTTCCAACCCCACCCGCCTTTAAGGGGTAAACCCCATTGATCCCCCAAGGGGGCCCTCTCCCGCCTTAAAATAAAGGGGTTCCGAACGAACACTCCCCCATTGCAAGCAAAAAACCCCCCCAGACAAATCATTTCACTCTCCCCCTATTCAGGCTTTTCCAAAAACGATCGGGGCCCCCCCCCCAGGGGGGGCCGAAACAATGTGTGCCCGGAACTATCACTGGGAAAACCCGGGGCACAACCCCAAGCCCCCTTTCTTTGCCGCGTTCCCCCTTCCTACCAAAACCATTACCCCCACGCCCCGGGGAAAAAAACCCCGGGAGCTTTCCCCCAAACCCAGCCGAATGCCGCATCCCGACCCCGGGGTAAAACATAAGATGCCCGGGGAAACCCCCCAGACCTACGGGGGGAAGAAAAAAAATTTAAAAAGCCCCAAAAAAAAAGGAAAATTTAAACAAAAAACCCGGGGGAAATTTAAAAAAGGGGGCCCCCCAACCCTTAAACAATCCCTTTCGAATTAAAACGGAGGAAGAACATACAAATGAAATCTTTTGGGGATTCCCCATCCGGATCAATCCTGGGGCCCCAGATCCGGGCCCAAACCCCCCAACCCCGCCGCCCCCCGGCGCTGCCCCCTATCTGAAAGGAAAATGAGGGGAGAACTCCCCCGGCCCCCAAACCCAAGAGCTCCAAAAACAATCCCGGAAACCCAAAGCTTTAAAACTGAAAAGGGGGACAAAAATTGAACTGCCCTTAAATGCACCAATAGGGGCCCCACCAGCGCCCTAAAAACAACCCCCCAAAAAAACCCGCAAAATTTTTTTTTAACGGGCACATAAAACCCCCAGGAACACCACCAAGCCAACCCAAAAACGGGCCCCTTTCCCCTTTCCCTTGACCCGGTCTTTCGACTGTCGGTTTCACAAACACCACCGAAATCCCTGTGTTCCCAATTTTCCGGGGCCCTAAAAGCCCCCCCCCCCTTAAAAACCGACTCGGGGATATTTAACTTGCCCTCTCTTAATTTTCCCAAAAAAAAAAGAGCGAAATACCCAAACGAAATAAAGAAAATTTCCCAAATTTGGAAAAGAAAACCACTGGCCTCCACCTCCGAACCCCAATTTTTCCCAAACCAATTGCAAAAAAACCCGGGGCGCTGGAAAAATCCCTTGGACCTAAACCCCGCCAAATATCCGCCCCAAGGGCCCGGGGCGAGGGACAAAATCCTTTGGAAAAATTTTCCTCCTCCCCCGGGGCCATTTAAAAAAAAACCCCCCAAAAACCCGACATAAATCTGGCCACTTTTGAAGCGGACCACCCTAGCGAATGGACGTGCACGAGGAGGCATAACAACGCCCCCAACCGTCCTCCGATGCTACTGCCCCAAATCCTGACAGCCACTCCCCCCAAAACTCCCAGGCCTTCTCGTAGGCCAACCAAGTCCCACCTGCCATGGAATCCCGGATCAGATGGTCGGCGTCTCGGAGCCCACGTTCCAAAGGTGACGGGGGCACTCCTCTCCCGTTTCCACTGCCGACGGCGCCAGGGTCCTGAACCGCTCCCACTGCAACCGAGAAAGAGAATCAGCCACCACATTTAACACTCCAGGCACATGCTCTGCCACCACCCATGAATTCAACTCCAAACAATGAAGCATCAACAACCTGAGAAGCCGAACTACCGGAGGGGAAGACGCCGACAAGTTGTTGATCGCCTGTACCACCCTCAAGTTGTCACAATGGAACCGGATCTTCCTACCGCTATGGGAAAGAGCTCCAAAAACGCCAAATTAAGTACAAATGGAGAGTCCATCCAAGGGGCCGCACACCAACTGTCCCCACAAATAGCCCCGAAGCACGTGCTGCCCGCTGCATCCTTAAAGATATCCACCTCCCTGTTCAACACTTCCTTCCCAATCATAAGGGACTGGCCATTATACTTCTACAAAAAGGACGCCCAAATTGCCAAATCATCTCTATGCTCACGATTCAACTGCACGAAGTGATGTGGTTTTGAAATCCCCGCTGTGGCATTTGCCAAAAGCCGACAGAACACCCGACCCATGGGCAAAATCTGACACACGAAGTTTAACTTCCCCAGCAGCGAGTGCAATTCCCACAATGGAATCTTCTTCGACCTCCCAACCCTCTGCACCTAACTCCGCAAATCCCGTAGCTTATCCTCCGGCAGCCAACACTCCTTTGTCACCTAATCGCTTCAGACAATTCAGACAAGCCACAGGGCCCTCCGTCTTTTCTGCAGCCAAGGGGATCCCAAAACGCTTGGCCACCCAGTGTAATGAGTGTAGTAACGACCCACAAATCGGGAACCCACCAGGCCCCACACACAAAAAATCATCCAAATAATGTATAACCGAACTCAAACCCGAAACATCCCAAACCACCCACTCCAAAAAGGAACTCAACGCCTCGAAATACGCACACAACAGTGAACAACCAATTGGGAGGCACCTATCAACAAAGAATTGCCCCTCCCAATAACACCCCAACAAATGCACACTCTCTGCATGCACTGGAAGCAAGCGAAAGGCCGATTCAATATCCGCCTTCGCCATCAACGAACCCTCCCCAAGATGCTGAACTAGAGCCACCGCCTCATCGAACGATGTGTACACCACGGAACACAACTCTGGTGCAATCCCATCATTCACCGAACTCCCCCTCGGAAACGACAGATGGTGTATAAGCCCGAATTTGTTCGGCTCCTTCTTCGAAACCACCAAATTAGGAAGCGGCGGCTCCAAAAAGGGACCCGCCATCCTCCCCAATGCCACCTCCTTCCTCAACTTCTCTGAACCACTGCCGGATGCTCATAAGCCGACCGTAAATTCTTAATTGAGAACGACACCCGATGCGCTGGGGGAAGGATTTTAAAACCGTCACAAAACCCTTCCGCAACAAAGACGCCGCCTGATCCCTAAACCTGGCCAGAAACGGCTCCATCTCGTGAAGCTTCACCGGTGTCTCCCACTGGCCACCACCGGAACCACCCTTACTCCGCCCCTTCTTAAAACATCGGGAGACTGTATGTGACGTCGCCCCACAAAATGAGCAGATGTGTTTGAATTTACATCCTGCTCCAAACTTGCACTGGCCGCTATTAAACTGCCAGCAAGCACCTTTCTGCCCCCCTGATTGGCCCCCACCTGAACCACTGGTGATACCTCCTTGGCTGGCAATGCTGGTCCCTCCCCCTGAAAGGACGACCCAAACTTCGTCAGGGCCATCACCTTCAAACAAAGACCGATGTCTTTGTGATCCCAGCGAATAGAAGGGCGAACCGCCTTCCGTTGCCAGAATTGTTCATCATAGCACAGTCATGCCAACCCCCCATACGCCCGATGCGCTTCCCCAATCGCATCCATATAGCAAAACAGCACCCAGCAGTTTTCAGGGGCCTTCTCCCCAATAACGCTCGCCAAAATGGCAAAAGCTTGTAGTCAATTGGTGAACGTCTGCGGAATAAGCCACCACTGATGCTTTTCCTTCTCCTCCTTCTTACTCTCTCTCCTTACTTCTTGCCCCTATCTAAATTAAAATTTTCCAGGGGGAGAAGGGAGAAAATCTGCACATATTCATCCTTCCATATATTTCTCCTGTTTTAAGTGCGCCCCCAAAGGCCCCTCGAAACAAACATACACCTCCCCTTTTGCCTTATCTTCCAACCTCACACTATCCTGCTGCTCATTCTCTGTCTGAACCCCACTTCGAAGACCCACCGGCCCAGGCACTACCCCAGAAGGAACCCCCCTCCAACCAGAAGCACAACCTTCAAAGGCTGAGTAGGCACCCATGCACTAACCAGGGATGGTCCCATGCTACCTGCCCCCCACCTTCTAAGTGAGCCAGCAGCGCGCGAACTGTGTCCGCCAGCCCGCCAGCCTCCCCCTGCTCCCCAGCTACCCTATTGCACCGTTGTCCCCCTTGGCCCTGAGCTAACCCTACGCTCCTCACGCTCCCACCCGGGGACTGCAATATAGGGGGAAAAGAACAGGACAAGGACATATACTCACCAGGTTGCGTGGGGGCTGTGGACCCACTAGCCGCTCCCCCGGACTCACGACCGTCGTCCATCAAACACCTCTGATCCTCCATTGCTGACCGGCGGCCCGGGTCCAGGCCATCTAACCCCAACCGGGGGAGGTCGACTGGCGCAGGCCACGGGTCCTGAGGCGACGACCTCCAATCTGCTGATGGTGCTCTGGAGCCTTACACCGACTCCCCAGCGGGGCTGGCCGCATGCTGCCTGCTAAGCCTGGATTGGCCACCGCCTCCCCTGTCCCTCTCACTGCCTCTGCTGCGCGACCTCCGACGATGGGTGACCCCCCCGACCGGAGCATTGCCAGACAGGGCCACCGCAACCATGGACCGGATTGTAGCCGAAGGGGCAACAGCGGGACCTGCCCCAGCCTGGCAGCCTGTCCCACTGTCCCCCGCAGAACCCGCCGACCCACTCAGATGCCTCCCAGGCTGGGAAGAATGCCCCCCCAGCACGAGGGCGATCCCCCTGACCCGGAGGGTCCCCTGAAGGGCTCCCCCGGCGACGGCGGGCCCTCAGTGTATAATCCAGGCTCATGCTCTGCGGAGGTCTGGCCCGACTCCTGGGCCCGCTCCTCCCGTCTCCAGAAGGCACTGGCACCGCTCGAGCACTCCCCACCACTGCTTGCACGGCATCTTGTAGCCAGGCTGCGGCCCTCGACGCTACCAGCCGACGCAGGTCCTCCATCTCCCACTCACCGCCCGTCATATTCCACGCCGCTGCCGCCACCTCTGCTCTCGGACCGCCCTGCACATCTTTCAATGACTACAGCGCGCAGCATGGGCTCCTCACTGCCCTACACGTGCTGCGCTGTCTGCTCTTCCAGGAGGAGGGCGGTGCTTAAATACCGCCCCTCCACGACCGGAACTACTTTCACCTCACCCCCTCCATGGACCGTGCTCCGGCCGCGCCCAGCGTGCCGGGTCATGCCGCGCCTCCCCCAGGGGGCGGGGGCTCGGTCCGGCGCGCTGCTAGACACACATTCTTCAATCCAGGCACACACTCTGCACGCCTGTATACAAACTGCGCCACTGCACACAATCTAGACATACACTCTGCACACCTGTATACACACTGCACAGAGTCTAGACACACAGTCTGCACGCCTGTATACACATTACACTCCTACACACACAACAGACATACTCTCTACACACCTGTATACACACATACATAAGCCAACACTGTGCAACAACGGAAAGAGGGACAACTACTGCAGCATTGTTTCTGTTGAGCCCTGCCTGTAACCCTTCCATGTCATAAGTACTGATATATGATAGCATATCACTGAATAATTTAGTCTTACACTTACCAAGATGAAGGAAAGAGAGATGCTGCTAAAAGTACTGCAATTAGCCATCAGTAGCTGTAAACACCGTAAAATCAGCTGACTGGCAGGGGTACCTGGAGTCGGACCCCATTGATCTAGCATTGATAGTCTATTCTGAGGATAGGTTGTCAGTTTTATAAGGCTGGATGACCTCTTAAAATCCAATAAACAACTTATATAAATGGAGAGTCATCGAAATGTGTACCTACTGCCTCCAGTTGCTTATGTCCCCAATATGATGAACTCCCTCAATAGACTTTGCTTATTTCTTCTTGAGAAATGTCACCTGCCTTGGGGATGCTCTCTATGGCAAGACACTCAACATTGATCGCTTCCTATCATGCATATTACAGCAAATGCAATATGTCACCCCACCACAAGACAATTGGGATCCAAGGTCTGATCACTCAGAGGTCTTATTACCGTATCACCCCATTATATCCTGGCCGCCCCCGTCGCTATGAGAACACGATGATTTTCAGTCAGGGGATTTCTTTGTTTCAGTATTACATTTTGTGGCTGACAACAATAAATGAATGGTGGTGTTGCCTTTCCCCGGCTCTGCACGGTTCTCCTGACACTTCCTCATCTATCACTTTGCCAATGGATGTTTAATGATTCTGTGTTTTTACTGGTTCCATTTCAGGCTGACAGCAGTCGGCAGTCCCTGCAGAGTGAAAGGTGCACAATTTGCTTTCATAGTTTTCAAACGACATAAGTAATAGATTAACTGGGAAGATTTACATCAGACACTTAATTGACATGAGTAAAACTGACAGAGAAGAAAGAGGGAAATCTAACATTACGAAGAGGCATTCCAGGGGCCAAGCTGCAGATTATGAATCATTTACTGCTTATTCTCTAATATAGTCACATAGAATTAACTATAGGTGCGGGAGACCCCTTTACTAGGAAAGAGCTGGCTCATAGAAGATTGTAAAAAAAACTCTGTAAAAAAAATTGTCTGAAGGACTGACTGCTAATGGCTTATCAATGCTGAGGCATGTCTGGTATATAATTCTTTATGTACAGCTGGTGCAAGTTATACATCTTCTTCAGTGTTGGACTGGGGGCCTAAGGCCCACCAGGGGACTTGGTCTTGGGGCCCAACCGACATCTACTGTACATGAAAATATTACCTATTAATTTTTAGGCCTGACAGACATAAATGTGTGCATTTTACCACATAATACAGTGTGCAAAAGAGAACTGTATTGTGCAGTACACAATACCAAGTGAGTCACATACCTGTCTCACACATGTCACAGTTTAACATTTCATAGCTATCATATAATGGATAACATGGCTGAGCAGTACAGAGAGCTGATAACTATTGGCTCTCGGTTCCGCCACAGTTGCGGTGATGCGGCGGGTCCGGACCTAACAATGGTATGTTGCCCGAAATCGCCCTTGATTGAACTCAGGGCCGATTGGGGGTATCAACGACTCCCCAGTGGGCCAGTCCGAGCCTGATCTTCTTGTACATAGTGATTTGAACCATCCTGTTATAACCTGGGCATCTTCTGATATATAATGTACAGCAATTATAGGTTATACATCTTCTTGTATATAGTGATATAGACAATCCAGATATAACCTGGGCCTCTTCTATGTATAATTAGATATGTACAGGCAGTCCCTGGGTTATGAACGGGATAGGGACAGTAGGTTTGTTCTTAAATTTAATTTGTAAGCAAGTCGGAGCAGGTACCTTTAATAAATGTAAGCAACAAAAAAATGTTGTATAGTGCAGGGAAGAGTTAACACGCATGTTAAATTTGTTTTGCTATCTGTGCTCCTGTTTTAAAGATTTCACCTCATTTTATTTCTCTCATGTGCTGCTGTGGCATGCTGGCACTTGTAGTTTCACAGTTACTAGCTGCTGTGGAACATGAAACTACAAGTACTAGCATGACACAGCAGCATATGTTAAACACATGTACTAATCAGCACCAATACAATTAGTACATGCATGGTGTGGCATGCTGGTAGTTCCACAACTACAAATGTCAGCATGCCACATATGTACTAATTGTATGGGGGCTGATACAGTACTGTATTTTACATCAGAGGTGGATGGGAGGGATGTGGGCGGATCGAGAGCAGTAAGAACAGACCTGCCATTCCTGGGCCAACAGCACAAGACAAGAGCGACGTGAGGGAGAGCTGTTGTGCCAGCCTGAGGTTCCAAGCGCAAGGCGGGTGGGAGGAAGAAATGTAAAGAAGAGCTGCTGTGCTGCATCATCCGCAAGACACAGTGGGCAAGGAAGGCTTGCAACGATCTGATGTTATTAAAGGGCGTAACTCAGTATGTAATGTCAGCACGCTGAGCCAAGCCCCATAAGTCTCTGTAACTAGGAGACAGATGTAAGTAGGAACGTTGTAAATCGGGGACTGCCTGTACAACTATTATAAGTTGTACATCTTCTTGTATATATTGATATGGACCATCCTGGTATAATCTGAGCATCTTCAGGTATAGAATTCTATGTATTCAACTTTTATGGGTTATAAGTTTTCTTGTACATTGTGACGTGGACCATGCTGCTAACCCCCGACCATCTTCAGGTATAGAATTCTATATGTACAGCCGGTGTAGGTTACTCATCTACTTGTATAATGTGATATGGACCACGCTGGTATAACCTGGGCATAATACACACTTCTCACAATTTAAGGATATTTGGCTTTTGGTTGAAACCTCAGGATAAACATTACATTTCTTATTTATTTCCTTATTTTTTTTAAATTAACTAAATGAGAACATCTCCTAATTTTACAATGCAAATGTCCAACTGTTCAATGTTTCAGTACTTTTTGCACAACTTGCTAATCTCTAACACAGAGCTTAATGGCAAAATTCACAACAGGTTTTTGATCCCTGAATCACCCAATAAATTTAGGGGATCGATTTGAATTGAGATTTAAACAGCTCTCTCATCATCATATTGTTTACATTTAGACATCATGAGACCAAGACAACACCTTACAATTGATCAACAATACCTCGCCATTGTGAGGCTTCAAGCAGGATACCCTCAGATGGAAGTGGCCACCGAGCTTAGAGTGTCATAGAGTGTCATCAGCAGGTTGCAACAGAGATACAGAGAGACTGGAAAAGTCACAGAAAGGCAAAGAAGTAGTCATCCTTTGGCTACATTATACACTGATGACTGATTCATTGTAAACAATGCCCTGCAGAACCGGATGATGAATGCCACACAACTCCAGGCACATTTAAGGGGCTGAGAGGCAACCAAGTGTCATGTCAGACCATTCATAGTCATTTACATCAGCATGGTCTGTGTGACGACCTGCAAGAGTATCTGACCACACCACCAGGCACAAGCATCATGTTCTTATATGAACCTGCGAGCATCTATGCTGAACGAGGTCCTCAGTGCTGTTCAGTGATGAACATCGATTCACTCCTAGCACAAATGATGACCGCCAGTGATGCTGGTAACGACAAGGAGAGAACTATGAATCAACCACTGTTTTCACCAGACGAGCCTTTGGTAATGGTGTTGTTACAGTGTGGGCAGGTGTGTCTAGTCAATACAGAACTGCCCTACACTTTGTGAATACTAAAGTTACAGCCTCTACTACTTGAATAACATCATTGATCCAGTCATTGTGCCTCTGCATTAATAATATAGGGCTAATTTAATCTTTCTGGATGACAATGCTTCAGCTCATCAAGATTACATCATTGAGGAATGGCTGTTGGAAACCGGGGTACCTCAAATGGAGTGGCCTGCACTTTTTCTAGACCTGAACCCCATAGAAAACCTCTGAGATCATCTGAGTAGCCGTGTAGTAGCTTGTAACTCTGGACCCCTGAACCTCAATGACCTGAGGGGCGCCCTTCCATAAGAGTGGGATGCCATGCCTCAGCAATCAATAACTCAACTAGAGAACAGCATGAGACATTGTTGTCAAGCTGTAACTGATGCTCAAGGCCACATGACACATTATTGAGACACTGACATTTTTAATGGTGTATACCCTCCATAGGTGTTGATGAGAAAATCACATTGTCTGCTACAACTTAAATGGCCTACTTTCAGGATAAAATATCACTGTAGCATGAAATGTTTACCTTTTCCAAGACTTTTACCTGAAAGCCAAATATCCCTAACTTTTGTGGAGTAGTATATGTAAAGCTGGTATATATCTTCATGTATATACAGTACACTAATGATATGGACCACGCTCATATAAATTAGGCATCTTCTGGTCTATAATTATATATGTACAGCTGGTATAAGATTAGAATTCTTTTGTACAATATATAGTGTTATGGACCATACTGGTATAACCTGGTTTTCTTCTGGTATAAAATTATACAAGTACAAGTGATATAAGTTATATATCTTTTAGCATAATTATATACAATAAGATGCCTGGGCATCTTCTAGTATATACAGTAATTATATATGTACAGTTGGTATAAGTTATCAAATCTTCTTGTATATAGTGATATGGAACATGCTGGTATAACCTGGGCATCTCCTGGTATATAATTATATAATATGTACAGCTGGTATACAGTAAGCTATACATCTTCTTGTATATAGTGATATGGACCATGCTGATATAGCATTAGCATCTCCTGGTCTATAATTATTTTTGTACAGCTGGAATAAGATAAACACCCTCTTGTACAGTATATAGTGGTATGCAACATGCTGGTATAATCTGAGCATCTTCTGGTATATAATTATATATGTGCAGCTGGTATAAATTCTATATCTTCTTGTATGTAAGAAAAAGAAAACTAGCCGCACTTCCAAAAGATTAAGTTTCCGGCGGGGTGCTAGCAATATAGAACCATGGCAAAGTTCCAAAATGCAAATAAATAGAAAAATTGCAGCACTCACGGTATTAAAATTTTTCAATAGCAAAAAAGTGATTTATTTCCACATGTTCCAAGAGACGACGTTTCGGCTCTCTCACAGAGCCATTTTCGTCTCTTGGAACATGTGGAAATAAATCACTTTTTTGCTATTGAAAAAATTTTAATACCGTGAGTGCTGCAATTTTTCTATTTATCTTCTTGTATATAGTGATATGGAGCATGCTGGTATAACCTGGGTATCTCCTGATATATAATTATATGTGAGCAGCTGGTAGCAGTTATACATCTACTTGTCTATAATGATATGGAACATGCTGGTTTAATCTGGGCATCTTCTAATATAAAATTATAAGTACAGCTAGAATAAGGTAGACACCCTCTTGCATGTAGTGATGTTCTTGTCCTTTTAAAACTCCAGATGTCTTAAGAGTTTCCTGAGATAAAGTAAGAACGCTATTTACTCTTCATTACTACCTTGACAGCCACCATTCACCAATGCCACTCTTTACGCAACTCACATTTTCTTTCCTTGATGGGGTAAATGAGAGACGATGGTGCTGACAGGCAATCACTGGTTTTATGTACTTTTAGAGTTCGAATGAACGTCTGTGTGGCAAATAGTGGATAGTGATGTACCTGAATTGATTAGCTGCACTGTGATGATGGGTATTTTCTTGTAGATGAATACATAAATGCATTTTTAAGCTGGGGTGCCTAGGGCCCACCAGGGGAGTTGATACTATTGTACTGCCTCCCTGTCTCTGACACCTGTGTGTTGCCCCTGCCCAGGCTCGCTCACTTATACAGACTGGTATGATGATATTATCATGCTTACCTGCAATCAAGGTGGGGCGCTTGGGCTTCTGAGTCTCCCTCACCAATTGCAGCAGGACACTGGTTGCTAAACATAAAAGGTCTAAAGATATTATTACTATTGTTTATTTTAAAATGCCATTAATTCCAGGGTGCTGTATGTAGAATCTGCTGGGTTTTGTGGTGCCTTAATAACTGATCAAGTACAACTGGATCTTTAACGGATTTATGTACAAAAGATTTTATAATATATAATATATATATCTATATATATATATATTGTAAGGCCGCTGCTGGGCAAGGTCTACAAGGAGTATATATACAGCATGGTTTGGACAGATGTCTGGAGTCCAGGAGCATGTCACCAAGAATTGGTGGAGAGAAAGGGACGTTGGTAAATAGATGTCGCAAGTACAAACTGTCGACCTATGTTATATATCCGTTAGTCCGGCTACAGCCATTCCCGGGTTGGCCTTTATTGGGATGTCAAGCTTAGTGCAGAGTGGGTGCTTACTCTCCATGGCTCACTAGGGATTTCCTGGCTGTATAAAAGGCGTCAGAGGTATGTGGCTGGGCGGTGGCTGTACTCCAGTCTTTATCCTTCTGGGCTGGAGCGTGTTCACCATGGGGCAAGCAGGGTAGGACCACAAGGTGATAGTTGAGGGAACTAAGGCCGATAGTCTAGTAAGTGCTCAGACGAGCAGTATTTTGTTTATGTGTTTGGTGTGCATGTTTGCCATCGTTTTTGTTTCTGGTAATGAAATAATCACGGAGCCATGCAAGCCGTTTATAACCTGACTTTCTGCCATCTGCTCTCATGCCCTGCAAAGATCATGTGGTGATCCAGAGGTGCAAGCTCACCTTGGTGGAGGAAGCTAAGAGATTTTAAACGATGAAATTCTCTTAAAGAGTCAGGCAGCGGAAAAGTGGTTCCATATAAGTCGTGGATTAAAAGGCAACAGTCGACCAGGGGAGGACACCAAAATGGATGAGTGGTGAAGCTGTTAATAAGGGCAACACCAACCTCCAGCTAATGGCGGAAAGCCAGAGAGAAGCCCCGAGGAGACCATGGGGTTCAAACAGAGGGACCAACGCTCTTGATAGGATACAACCAGGCAGCCCTTAAATAGCAACAACAGGTAAATCTGGGTCTACAGCAGCACTACAGGACTGACTACAAGGCCCAGAGGGGGCAGAGGTTGGCTACGGCCGTAAGTGGTGCTGCAAGTTCTCGTAAAATGACCCCAGATGATGATGTGAGGGTTTCTTGGCATCCTTTTTGAGAGAGCGCACTGAGGAGAGTCCAGCTACCCGTGGACCAGGGGCTGACGTCCTGGCCCCCTTTCTTACGGGTGCCACAAAAGGCCTACTTCGCACCCTGAGAGCTGAAGATGCCACGATACACGCGGCTGAAGGGGAGTTCTGCACAATGAGGGTTACTCTGCAGTTACGGGCCCATGAGAGTTCTCGGCCTGGGGAGTTTCGATCACAGCAAAAGCCAGCTTGGTCACTAGACTGTATGACCCTCCTGTCGCCACCTCACAGCAAGTGGCTGCAGCCTTAATGTCCTTACAGCTGTCAGGTGATGGAGGGGTAGTCTTGTCCCGCTTGTGCACGCGCCTTCCCGTGGGGAATCAGCGGACCCAAAAGCCCTGACGAGGTTTGTCTCTATTGTGGAGCGTTATAGTGCCACCAAGGAGTTCCTACAAGGTCCTGCATCACCGAGTCAAGCATGGGGTAGACTGTTCCTTTCCCAAAAGGGAACCTAAAGGGATGAGGGGAGGGGCATCCCAGCTGGAGTGAGAAGGGGGACAGGTTAGCACAACCCCAAAGAGACCTTCTGCCCAGGCCCAGGGCCCCTTTATCTGCTGAGTGTGCAATGGACTGTACACGTGTCGCACAGTGTCTACTTTGGGGATCCAAATGGACTGTGGTACATAGGCGTTACGTATTGTTTGCAAGGCTTCATAACAGGCATATGAGACTGGGGAAATCGGCGGGTATGCACCATTAAATCAATGAACACACCGTACAAGCCCTCATGGACTCCGGAAGTTTGGTGACACTGGTTGCAGGACAGGTGGAGGGCGCAGACCAACTCTTGGCACCGCCGTAAAGGGTGATCTGTGTACACGGGGACAAAAGGGACTACCAAACGCGGTACACACCCTAATGACCCAATGCGGTGGGGGCGAGGGAGGGCAAGTTGACGTGGGCCACGCAAGACATGAGGTCGGCTGTCGTCGCAAGCCTACACACAGTGTGATCCTAGGCTGTGACTTCCTTGTTCTGGGATCTGTGGGGATATAAAAAGTGTGCCCAGTATCACTGTGGTAAAGAGGTAATGTGTTCTGCACAGAGGACCAGAGGGAGCCCGATGGGTTTCCCTTCGTCCTTGGCTGGGGACACGAGGAAAGTCCCTTGAGTCGAGTTAGCCTCTTGCCACGATATCAAGGGGATCTTTGGCACGGAGAGCTGAAGGAGTCCCCAAACCTTGAGCATGCCTGGAAAAGGCTGAAGGTAATTAGATGGGAAGCCCAGGAACCAGGCGAGAGTTTGTTTACCTCATTTTGTGGTCAACAACAATATGTTTTACGCGTAAAAAATACGCCAACGATAGTGGTAGAGAAGTTGGTGGTGCCCAGGTCCACAAGTTGCCAGGTTTTGGAGCTAGCCCTCTCCATGTGTTGGGGGGGACACTTAGGGGTTGGATGAAGACCGGATGAGAGAGTGGAGGCGTAATTTTTTACGGGATCAGGAATTTACAGGCAATTGAGGATACTGCCTGTCCTGCTCCGGGAGTGTCATAGTTACGCACCTAGGCCCCATTTTCGGGAGCTCCCTAATTCCTCTGCCAATAATAGAGGTCCCTTGAGCAGGATCGGCATGGACCTGATGGGCCGCTCCCTAACTGAGCCCGGGGAATCCGCCACAACTTGTGGTCCTCTACTAGCCATCGCTATTCCGAGGCCAATTTCCTTAGGAATACCTCCTCCAAAGGAATAGCTAAGGAACTGTTCAAATGTTCACCCGCAGGGTATCCCGAGGAGATACTAAAGGACCAGGGAACCCCTTCATAGTTAAGGTGACCAAGGAAACTCTGCGCCTACTAACTTAAACATTCACGAAACCTCAGTATATCATCCCAGAACGTGGTCTGTTGGAAAGATTCAAATAAAACCCTAAAAAGCGATGCTCAAGAAGGTGGTAGATAAGGATCGAGGAGATTGGGCGTCCTCCTACCTCCTCTCATGTTCCTCGGTAAGGGAGGTCCGCAGGCCTCCACAGGATTTACACTCTTTGAGTTCCTGTATGGGTAGACAACCGGGGGCTCCTGGACATAGCCAAGGGCGATGGAGCAGGAGAATACCCGCATCAGGTGTCATTGAGCACATCCGCTGAAATGCAGGACAGGATTGCGAGGCTGTTCTACATAGTACATGAGAACTGCAGCGGCAGCAAGCACGGCAGGGTAAAATAAAGGACGGCATGGGTCAGGGGTGAAACGTTGTTCCAGCAGGCTACCGGGTATAGTACTTGTACCCACGTTGAAAGCAAATTTCCTGCGAGTGTGGCAGGGCCCCTATGAGATTACGGAGTGGGTAGTGATAGGTAAATTTAACGTCTTTCCAGCACGGTAAAAGGAAACCTATTCCAAATTTACATATCAACTTAATAAAGCCATGGTAAGGACGTCAAAGTTCTTGTGGCGGTCAGAGAGCATGGGGAGTTACCACTGTCCGTATCTTGAGTCATTGCGAAGCACTGCGGCAGGAAATCAGGGAGTTCTACAAAGGAGTCAGCAGGTTTTTTCGGAACTGCTCAGGTCGGACTGGAATCCATTTTCCATGCATCGTCACACGAACCCCTGGCACAAGGTACGTTTGAGGCTATACAGGGTGCCTGAGGCCCAGAGGCAAGCGATTGCTGAGGAAGTTGAAAAGATGCTGAAGCTTGGGGTCATAGAAAGGTACCAAAGTGGGTGGTCGAGCCTCTCTAGTGACTTATACCCAAACCTAATGGAGAGCTTGCGATTCTGCAATGATTTTCGCCAAAGCTCAATGAGCTTTTCAAAAATTGACTGCCGACGGATGCCGGGTTGATGAGTTGGTCGAGCGGCTAGGATCCTGAAGGTACCTTAGTACTTTAGAAACTGACCAAGGGCTTATCTGGCCGGTGCCCTCACAAAGGAAAGCTAGGGAGAAAACTGCTTTTTCTCATCCAGATCGGACACTTTCATTTTGTATGTCCTTTCTTTGGTACATGGGCTCCGGCCACATTCCAGTGGATGATGGACCTCATCTGCAGCCTCTAGAAAATATGGGTTGGATATTTGGATGCGTGGTGGTATTAATACGGACTGGGAACCACTCCTCCCCAGAGTGCAGGCCTGTCTTAGATATGCCCATATGGGCAGCAGGGTAAACTGCCAACCCCAATATAATGTGCGCATAGGTCAAGAGGGCTCGTATATAGGGCTATGACATTGGGAAGGAGGCGGTCATCATAGTACCAGATGGACAAACTGGAAGCAATTGTAATTGGCCCAAACCGTTTCCACGAAGCAGTTCATGCTTTTCTTGGTATCAGCAGAGGTATTATAGGAGGTTTGATTGCCCAACTTTGCTCCATAGCTGCCCCTCTTACGGAATTTCACAAAAAGGGTTCAAAGTCACTATGGTCAAGTGGAACCCGGGAGGCTGAACAAGCTTTTAGAATCTTACAGAGGTATCTGCAAGAGACCAGTGCTCCGTTGTGCCAAAAATTCAGAAGGAATTTTTGGTCCAGCAGAGCTCTGAGGTGGGATTAGGGGCTGTCCTGTACAGCTGGTGTGAGGGAGAAGAACTCCCTGTAGTGTACCTCAGATGGAACTGTCAGCGCCGAGAAAAAAAACTACGCCATAGTGGAGAAGAGAATGCCTGGCCATCTAAGAGGGCATATTGAGGCACTGCACCAATACTGATAGATAGACCCTTTAAAGTAACAAGGACCATTCACCCTCTAAAAGTGGATGGCACACATAACAAAAGGGAAAAAAGGCAAGGGTGACCGGTGGTTCCTGGCTTCTAAGGGACTTTACGTTCTTTGTAGTAAAACATCGCCCGGGTCACAACAAGCAAATGCAGATGCATGTCGCGGGTGCATAACTTTTATGGCCGATGTGCTCCACCCACAGGTCAGAGGCAGAGGGAGGGGATTACTTGTAAAGGCCGCAGTGGAGGTTACAGGGGTATATATCCCAGCAGGTTTGGACATATGTCTCTGGGGGAGTCCAGGACGCATGCACCAAGACAAGGAGCCTTGGTGGAGGAAGGCGTCGTTTGTTAATAGATGTCGGCGAGTACAAACCTTGTCCGGAACTATGTGTAACTGTTAGTATGGTACCAGACTTTCCGGGTTGGCCTTTCATTGGAAGCATAGAGCAGGGTGCGTGCTTACTCCCCATGGCTCCACCTCCGGGATTTCCTGGCTGTACTAAAAGGTCAGCAGGATAGGCTGAATGGGCGGGAGGCTGTGTACCTTCAAGTCTACCTTGTGGGCTGGGGTGTTCTCACTGGGGAAAGCAGTGTAGGACCAAACAAGGTGATAGTGAGGAACTACGCCATTGTTTGTAAGTGCTCAGACGAGCTAGTATTTTGTTTATGTGTTGCTGTGCATGTTTGCCATACTGAAGTTTTTGTTTGGTTATGAAATAAATTCCACGGAGCAGAGCACGTTTATACCTGACTAGCTCTGTCCTCATGCCAGAAAAGAATATGCTGGTGATACCAGAGCTGTGCCAAGTTCACAATATATATATATATATATAGATATTGATATATATTATTATTTATTTATTTATATATCTATTATACACAATTACACCAACAGGGGCCGTTCCTAGGTAAATTTCACTCAGGGCGAGGTGACAGAAAATTTCGCCCCCCCCCGTTAACACGTAACATATTGGCGCTACAGTGCCGCCACATTTGCGATCACATAAACCAAAGCCAAAATATACAAAAAGCTTTATCAACCAACTGTGTACGTAATAAAACTACTAAATAATAGTCATACAGTTACAAATAAACACTAACTTCACCCAACCAGTTATCCAAGACCACTCAGACCACATATCACAGCACACAGTGAACCAATAATACACCACACCAATGAACTCATATCACCACCATTAGTGACCCCGAATAATACAAAATGACATTACTGATATACAAACCCTTTATACTTCAACCTTTATTACCGGCGTAACAAGTCGATACCATACCTGAGGATGCGATAACAGTTGTACACACGGCTCTGTAGGACATATAAATGATAACAGTGCAGTTACATCTAGTGAACTCAAGGAGACGTCTCTGGATGAGATAGTCCTCTTTCTCTTCTTCTTCTTTTCATCTCTCCCAGACGCCATGACGACTACTCTGGACTCTTACTGATAACATTTTACAAAAAAAATATCTTAAGACACTCAATTTATCAGCAATTCTCTTACATTTCCTATCTATAGGCCAAAGCTCACCCATCTTTTAAAAAACCTATATGGTAGCCATTTAATATGCCTCCTGTAGTCCACGTAGTAGCACCGTATAGCCAGGTAGTATCACCTGTAGCCAGTTGATGCCCCCTGTAGCCAATAATACCCCCGTAGCCAGGTGATGCCCCTCAGTAGGGCAGGTGATGGCCCTGTGGAGCAGTAAATGCCCCCTGTGCCAGTAGATGCCACTTGTGCCAGTGTATGCCTTCTGTAGCCAGTAGATGCCCCATGTAGGCCAGTAGTATGTACCCTATAGCCCAATCGATGCCCCCCCTGTACCCAATAGTTGCCCCTGTAGCCAGTATGCCCCCTTGTAGCCAGTTTACTGCCTGTAGCAATGATGCCCCTGTAGCCAGTGATGCCCCTGTAGCCAGTGATGCCTTGTATCCAGTGTTTGCCCCCTAGTAGTCAGATGATGCCCCTTGTCGCCACAAAGTGATGTCCTTGCCCCCCCCACACGCCAGTGAAGCCCCCTGTAGCCATTGATGCCCTTTGGGTAGACAGTTTTGCCCCTTGTAGGACAGTGATGACCCCCCATTGTAACCTGTGTATAGCCCCTTGTAGCCAGTGTGCCACTGTAGCATTAATACCCCTGTCAGCCAGTGATACCCCTGTAGCCAGTGATGCCCACCCTTGTAGCCAGTGATGCACACCTGTAGCCAGTGAATGCTTCTCACGTAGTAGCCAGTGATACCCAATTGCTAGCCAGTGATGCCCCTTTGTAGCCAGTGATGCCCCTTGTAAGCAGTGTATAACCCACCTTGTGTCAGTATGCCCCTTGTAGCCAGTGATGCTGTAAGTAATTATAAATTGACAAAAACGTACTTCACCTACGTGTAGTCCGCGTAGTCCGGAGATGATGAGCGGTCTAAGGCGGCGTGGAAGTCATTCACGCCTGCTTACGCTGCACGCACGCTCCAGAGATCTCCTCGGCGGCAGGGTAGCTGCCAGCGAGGAGATAGAGCATTGAGGGGGGCGCGGTGAAAGCTGTGCGCCCCCTACGACGCTGATACTGGGGAGGGACTCAGGACGTGGAAGATCCGTCCCGCATCTCCCCCATTCAGGCAGACGTTGGTATGCGCGATGTTATGAAACGCTGCGCAGAGTCAGGGGCGATACTCCGGGCGGGCGAGGAGGCGGCGCCCCCTCGGGTGAGCGGGCGTCGGCGGCCCTCAGGATACGGCCCTTTATATATTACTTTATATATATATATATATATATATATATATATATATATATATCTATATAAACTAACTACGGGGCCTCAGAGGGATCGGAGAGGGTAGACAGCAAGGAGGTGGGGAACTGAGACCTAATTTACCGTTTGAGTCCGGTGTGCGCCTCTTACGGATACCAGACACACCCAACACATGGCCCATCATTGCCATCCCTGGAACGCCTCAAGAGCTCTCTAAACAATCAGCCGAGTTCTTATACAGTCTACAAGCAAATCATTGTAGAGGCCATTTCTTCAGTAGGTGTCATTCTTGTCCCAAAGGTCAGCAGCCTTTCTGGACAGGTAACATTGCCTGTGGGGACCACATATCTGGTTGAACCATCAATCACATGTCCCTGAAGAGTGGGAGGTTAGTAATCCAGATGTCCTACTTCCTGCCAGGAGATGATGGTACTGACCCTTAAGCAAGTTGTCTTCTCAAACATATGGCAGTGTCCATTGTTTATTCATCAAACAGGATTTACAACATGTGAGGGGGATTGCATGTATTTATGGTCACTTAGATGTCATCTACTCCAGTCCGTCTTGTCTTTCCTGATATGGTTAGCAGCCTTTAATCCTTTAGCTGGACACGAAGTATATATAATATCCATTCCAAATCCAACACTGTACATTTGAGGGGGTTACATACGTAAAGTAAGTACAATGCCAAATGACACCTTGTACAGAGGGAGAGAAAACCCTGCCTGCAAAGGTTTACAATCTAATGATAATTTTTATACAAATAAACAAAAAGCTGTAACACAAAGTTCTAAGTATAAAAACCCTACATAATGGTCAACTCTGCTACACAAAACCAGAATCCTAACGCCAAGATTACCAATAATTCCACTGAGAATAAATATCGGCACATCACGACCACATATAACCACCTTATAGTGGCTAAATAACATCACCACATATCACCACCACAAAGAGAATGAATAATACCACCACAGATCACCACCATAATAATACCGCAACACCATGACCACATATCGACCACATAGTGACTGAATAATACACCATATAATTTCTGAATATAAACCATTCTACTACAACCAATATTGCCACCATAAACTAACCATATAGTGGTAAATACTAGTTGTACACAGGCTCTCTGTACACATACAAGTGATTTCAGTAAAGTTACACTCAGGGACTGACAGGTGACCTCTTCTCTGATAAGTCATTACTTTTTTCTGAGTTGTTCTCTTCACCTTTTTTTCTTCTTCCAGCCCAGACCTCCATAACGTCTTTTCCAGGGCACAACATTTCACTTTAGAATTTATCACACAAACATCTTAGTCTCCTCACTTTTCAAGCACTTTCCTGTCAATTCCTATATTTGTACAAATTCCCCATCAATAGCCTTCAACAGTAAAAGTGCCCCCAAACAGTTATGGAGCTCACATTTGTGCACCAAGTTTTAGTACTGTTTTGTGTCACGACTTCCATGACAACTTCTCCTGTCCACCACTCATCCCTGCAGAATTTACCACACAATCAACTTAGACTCCTCACTTTTCCAGCATTTCCCTAACAATTCCAATCTCTGTATAAACTCCCCATCTATAGCACCTCCAAGTTTGGATAGTTTGTCCAATATGACTGTGTACAGTAGATAGAAAAGAGGTAAGGACCTGGGACCCAGAGGAACTCCAACAGGAAGGGAAAGAGCAGAAGTAGGACCAGCTAGTGATATATTGAACATATACAGCTGGTGTAAGTTATACATCTTCTTGTATATAATGATATGGATCATGCTGGTATAACCTGGGTATCTTCTTGTATATAATTATATATAAAGCTTTTAATGATAAGGATCGTGCTGATATAAACTGGGCATCTTTGGTGTATAGAGTCATCCCTAAACATACAATATTAATTGGTTCCAGGGAAACCATTGTATGTTGAAACTATAACTCAAGATTAAAGAAAATTAAGCAGATAATTGATACAGATGAAGCAAGTCTAAACATATAACAGTCAGAAATTGTTGCTGGAAGCTGGAAACCACTTTCTATTGGAGGATAGGAGCTTCTTTGGTCATGTACTTTTTACTGCAATGTACCAGAAAATAAGAAAATAGGGCCCTCACCTGGTGTCCAAAAAAGTCGCTCCCTCATCTGGTGCCCAAAGAAGCCGCTCCCTCACCTGGTGCCCAAAGAAGCCGCTCCGTCACCTGGTGCCCAAAGAAGCCGCTCCCTCATCTGGTGCCCAAAGAAGCCGCTCGCTGAGCAGCAGAGCTGAGGAGAGAGCTCTGACCCCCAGAGGCAAATGGTAAGCCTTGTATAACAGTGTGGACACTGTAGTTTTGAGGTACTGAGTGATAGACATCATAGCTAAAGATCTAAGAAAATACTGGTAGCTTTATTACAAAACCAATAACCCATAAAATACAATAAAAATGACAATGGAACTGTAAAGAAGATGTGTTTACAGCACATATTAGAGTATCCCATCATTGGAAGGATTCCACACTTATAAAGAATAATGGAGCATAAAACTAAATACAGAAATATAGATACCCGACCTTATTGGAATCCGTAATAGAAGTAAACAAGCATATCATTAAGTAGCTGTTATAAGTTATATATTATCTTGTCTATAGTGATATGGAACATGCTGGTATAACCTGGGCATCTTCTGGCATAATTATATGCACGACTGGTATAAGTTAAACATCTTCGTGTATATGGCTATATGCACCATGAGGATATAACCTGGGCATCTTCTGGTATATAATTATATATGTACAACTGATATACTGTAAGTTATACACCTTCTTGTATGTAGTGATATGGATAATTCTAGTATAACCTTGGTATTTTCTGGCATAATTATATATGGACAACTGGTATAAGCTAAATACATCCTCATGTACATAGTTATATGGACCATGCTGGTATAACCTGGATATTTTCTGTTATATAATTATATCTGTACAGCTGGTATAAGTTATACATCTTCTTGTACATAGTGATATGGGAAATGTGGTATAATTCTCTGTATTTTAATTACATATGTACAGCTTATATAAGTTTATACATCTTCTTGTATATAGTGATATGGACATGCTGGTATAACCGGGGCCTTACTGGTATACTAATTACATATGTACAGCTATTTTAAGTTATACATCTTCTTATATATAGTGATATGGAGCATGCTGCTATAACCTGGACATCTTCTGGTATATAATTATATATGTACAGCTGGTATAAATTGCACATTTCTTTGTATGGAGTGTCATTGGCCATACTGGTATAATTTGAGCATCTTGCGGTATATAATTATATAGACACAGCTAGTATAAGGCAGGCACCATCTTACATGTGGTGATGTTGATGTCCTTTTAAAACTGCAGATGTCTTAAGAATTTCCTGAGATAAAGTAAGAATGCTATTTACTCTTCATTACCAACTAGGCAGCCACCATTCACCACTGCCACTCTATACGCAGCTCACATTTTCTTTCCTTGATGGGGTAGATGAGAGACGATGGGGTGTTCATTTCTTTCAGCGAGTTCTGGCTCTTACCATTGTTCCTCGTGCTGTAGATCTATAAAATTCAGGCCTGCAGACAGCTAAGGAAAATCAATTTGATCTGAGCCGACCTGGCTACAGCCTTCTTAATATGAGACAGATTGGAAAGGAGACCTCAGAAAGTTGCTCTTGTAACAATCGTATTCAACGCATTAAGGTCAGGATGAAAAAGCTGAAAGAATATTGGAGACACATCTCACTGTATCATCATATCTTGTCAGGATGTCACTTTATATATTATACAATAGTCTTCAAGAAGATCTAGGAAGACACACAGCGTCTATACAATAGACAAGTGATCTATAGAGGTTCTACTTTGGACCTGGCCCTTTCCGCTATGCCTCTCAGTCTGTGATCTCCCATAAGATCTATAAACTCCTCTCCTCAGGTCCTAGATGCTGCTGTTGACCAAGTTACTTCTACTGTGTAATTCAGTCTGTGACCTCCTGATTGGAACACACCTCTCTCCTGAAATACTCTGTGTTGCTAGATATCCCATACCTTCTTTACGTAAATTTCAGTCTGTGTTCTCCTACTTCTCTCCATTCCCCTCCACAGATCATGACACTGCCGATATCACATGTCCTCTCTGACATTATGTTATGAGTAGATTGGTTACTACCCCCATTAAATATGCATTGTATACGCCCTCCTCCATTGTATTTAACATCTGATATTATACAATGTAACACCAAATTTATTTTCAATTGCCAATCACTTCTACATTATTTATGCATGGAAATGGCAAGAAAAAAGAAAACAACTTTCCCCTTGCGATCTCACATCTCTAAATCTAAACCCGCTGCGTACACGCAAATATAAGACCGTAAAACCCAGCGCGAGCATGTCTAGTGAAAGGTCTTTAGTGCGTGAAGAGGAAGGACGCCAAGTGAGACCACTGCTGTCTAGCAGGATAAATCAATGATTTAATTATTTTCCAAATTAATGTCAATTAAAGCCTAAGCACAGGAGTTGGCGGGGATGGTGGCTACGCTGCAGCGAGTGGGAATCTTATTTGTACAATGAATGGATTCATGATGAATAATTTATGTGTATGCGGCCTGTAAAGAATCTGCTGAAATTTACTTAGTCAACATATATAACCAAAAGTCTTTGGAGTGATGACAAAAGGCAGATGTTGGTATCTGAACTAATACACAAAGTAATAACCATGTGTATGTGGAGGAGTATAGGTATGTTCACACGATGTACTGCGGCGTGTACAGTACGTGCCACAGTACATTGTGTCTTTCAGAAGCTTGCGCTAATACGCGTGTACTCCCGCGGCGCGGGGGGCCGGCAACCCGCCGGCCCCATAGACATGTATTACTCGCAGGGCGTAATCGCCGCAAATAATTGACATGTCACTTATCTCCCCTCAATACAATCGTATTGTATGAGCGGAGAGAGGAGGTGTAATCCATAGTTCTCTATGAGAACTATGGATTACTGTAAGTTCGGCATGCATCTCGCCCGTATTAAAGCGCAAATACGCGGTGAAATGTGAGCCGAAATTACCCCTTGTGAACAGAGCCTATCTCCAGAACACAATGAGCCTTATGTATGACAACTGTCTAGCACTAGGACTGTCTTTGTTGCCCATAGCAACCAACCAGTGTTTAACTTACATTTCATATAGTGCTCTGCAAAAATAAAAGCTGAGCACTGATTGATTGCTATGGGCAACAAAGACAGTCTTACTGCTAGATAGTTTTCATACATAAGGTCCTATCAGTCTTTGAAAATAGATGTCCCGTCACTATTCCTGGGTAATAATTATCAGCTACTATCAGTGCCTCCAGGCTAGCTAGATGAGAATGGATGGTCAGCACCAGGAGCCAAATGAATGCAGAAAATGTATTCATGCAAAAAAAGCTGGTACAAACAATAAAAAATAAATTTCTTACTATGTTTCAGCTGTATGTCGCGCTGTATGTCACGCACGCGCACTTGCGCTTCTGCGCTCCTGATGTCCGGGATCCCTCTCTGGATGTGACGTTGCTCTGTCCGTTGGAGCGCAGTTTGCGTTCCACCGACCGGCGGTTTCGTCATTTCTGGTTGTTAGCTTCCGGCATCTGTTGTGCGCGTTCGCGCTCGGTGCGGTATTTTCTTGTCATGGCATTGGACGCCGCTGACGGGTAAGAATGGTTTATCACAGGTGTTTCCTGTTTTAATTAACATTAATGTTCTTAGATTCACTATATATAGACTTAGTTTTTCACTTAGTATTCGCTACGACTAAGGGCAGTGACCTGCCCGAAACATGTCAGTCATTCTCCTTTGACAGCATGTCTGGCTACACGCTGTTTTGGATTTTATCGTTTGTACCGGCTTTTTTCGCATGAATAAATCTTCTGCATTCATTTGGCTCCTGGTGCTGACCATCCATTCTCATCTATATTTGCTGTTGTGCGTATCTTGGAACGCGGTCTTGTGCACAGGAAACCATCAGAAGGATTTTTACTACGTTTGGTGAGCTGGTGTATCTTTTTTTGTTTGCAACAAATCCAACGAAGGAATAGACATCTCACCTCCTTAGGCGTGGATCCAAAACTACTCACAAGCTGTTTGCAGTGCAAGATCCTGGGCGGCACCCTTCATTCGCAACTTGAATCAAAAAAGCAGTAGTTGATCAGCACTTACTGAATAGAAGAATAAGAATAAGTTGCATTATTTTTAAGGTAAAACTGTGATTTACTTCCAATAGCATGTGGCTGTTAACATTCTGGTTCTCCACCACGATTACTGAAGGTGAAGCATCCGGCTGGCTGCTTCATGCGGCCTTACCCGTCGTTTAAAGAGGACCTGTGGCCTTCCTGATGT
The DNA here is from genome assembly GCA_025379985.1 of Phyllomedusa bahiana. NCBI lineage: Eukaryota > Metazoa > Chordata > Amphibia > Anura > Hylidae > Phyllomedusa > Phyllomedusa bahiana. The sequence continues at coordinate 593 of JAODAL010001238.1, read as the reverse complement.
GCCCGTCTTACTAAATATAATATGCACAATCTGAAGAGAAGATTATAAGAGAAGATGCTCCAGAATTGTTATGTCACATTACACAGGTATTAATTAAAACAGACAGTAGATGTCACAGGTCGTGTTTTAGTAAAGTGAAATGACAAAGGGCCATATTTATTAAGAACCAGGTTTGTTCATATCTACAAATTAGGCCATGTTGCATGCCATTCCGTATGAACCACTGCCTCTTCGATTTTATCTCTTCTCTCATAACAGGCCGCTATTGTTTCCTCCCTCTGTGCTTTACACAGTCAATGCTCCACCTGTATCACCTGATCAAAGAGGAAGAGGGCTTTGGTGTCTTTTTGGATTTAGTGCCCTGCCACAAGGGGACACTAAGTAAGGATGAAGATAGTGGAACTTATTTTGACAGTGCATAGATGGATTGGAAAACCCCTAAAAGGTTATTGCACTTTTTCTTATTAGTCCCTATTCCTATCATTATACCATAACAGCCACATTCACTGAAATAAAAAGACTGAAAATCTTCAATTTTTTTTGTTACCCCTGGAGACGATCCTGGCGCTGAGCTGTTCCCTATGGGTTTTATA